>JAAGNO010005684.1:39648-54726 GCA_033439905.1 Ceryle rudis | reverse complement strand
CCCCATTGCAGGGGAGGTTGGCCGGGGCTCTGAGCACCCTGCTCTAGTTGCAGATGGCCCTGTTCCCTGCAGGGGGGTTGGACCAGATGACCTTTAGAAGTCCCTTCCGATCCACAGCATTCTATGATTCTACATACTCCTGCTGTTGGATGGTATTGTGAGCAAGGGATACGTCACAGGTCACTTAGCAAGTTTCTTTGTGTACTTGCTTGGACCTCACAAACACCTCCTAACATCCAGGAGTAAACTGGTATCAATTTGCAACATCACAGCTATCAAAAGCAGAGACATAAGATTGCATAAGGCCTAATGGTTAAAATAGCTACAAAGATGGAAAAAAGGACTGACAAGTACTGCTGGTTCATGAGCTACACCAAGAAAGTTAGAGGAAGGTCAGGGAAGGGAAGACCAGAGCTGACCTTCACGTTTCAGTAATGTCTCTTGCTTATCATGTGAGTTTATCTCAAAATGTCCAATGTGCTCAGGAGGGAAAACAGATGAGGAGAAAACAGGGTGACAAGCAGACAGCAAGCCTTGAGAGAAGATTGCATGGATTATCTGGGAGCACATCTGGGTATATGCAAAAATCCAGCAAGGAGCTGTAATCATAATCTGACACTATGACTGTCGTTATATCACTTTAAATATTAATTAGATGTTGAGTACAGACATTAGTCCTTTTCTTACCATCGTGACCTCAAAGTCTGCTGGAGATCTCAAATCAGAGTCTTCTGTTGTTTTCAACAACCTTTGGACCAGGCTATTTCACCCACAGGAAAAACCTGTTGCATTTCATAGCTGTAACAAGAACACTAGCAAGAAAAGAGAAAAAAAAAATAATAAAAGTAAGCAGAGAGAGCGTTAATAGAGTCATCTGCTGTGTGAGGTCTGAAAAAAACCAAACCTAATACTTCTGTGAAATAAATGGGGACAAATGTTGAGACCGCGGATGGCGTTTGCAAAAATGGCAGCCATTGGCCAATGTTCCTTTTCTCATTATTCCTCATTTGTGGAACAAAATCAGACATTATCTCCAGGGATGTTTTGAGATGTAAATAGATGGATAGGCATGTCCCGATGATTTTTACCATCCCTAGTGTTTATGTTTCATATCATTTCATGGGCACACTTCAATCAGATTGCATCAAAACTCGTGGCCAGATCAGGGGTGTTTTGACTGAAATGAAGATGAAACGTTACTCAAGACGATTTACAGCCGTCCAAAACCAGATCTGGAAGGCAGCTGAACAATTTGTCTGGCACTTTCAGAGCCTCAGGGGTAGGAAGTTCTGTGCAGATTTATATTTTTTATTTCTATAGTCTTACAACTGCTCACTAATGAGAACAATTTCTCACATCCTCAGTGTATGTAGGGCACCAGCACCGCAGCTCCTCCACGGAGCAAGATATAAGCACATTTACATCTGTGCACATCCCGAGTAACTGATGGAGCAACTAGAGTCTGAATCAGACCCACAGCTTCAGGTCTGCATTGTCACCTACCATCTATGTCCTCCTCTTTATCATCCAGGCTATTTGCGCTAGATTTGAATCATACCCAAACACAGCCAAGCTTTTAAAAACTTGAGCTCACAGTTCAAGTTTTTCAGGCTATCTGTAGGTTTTTAGCATATTTTTCTTCTGTCTCTTGAGTTACAGCAGAGAAGGGACTTTAGGTAAAACAGAATATTCCAACAGGTTTGTGTTACTCAAAGAGGAGCATTAGTTTGGGATCTGATGGGCATCACCACAGTTATGTCCTGCTCAGAATTTCCAAAAAATAGTCAGTGGTTGGGGGCTTTGTGCCAGGGGGATTTGGCACACCATGTGATCTGGGTGTTTGGAGACAGCAGGAGCACACTCTCTGTGCGCTTTTCTTGTTCCATACATCGTCTGATGAGTTTTGATGTTGTTTGCTTGGTCAGGTCTGAGCGCTTCTTTGGGAAATGCCTTTTTTGCCACAGTGCACAAGTTGATAGATGGATGAGGTGGAAAAAACTGTCATGAATTTCCTACGGATTTGGTGTCTCAGGGCAAAAGCACAAGTTATTTTACTTGCTGCTGAGTCTGGTGGTACAGGGAAAAGGAGGAGTCATGCTGCCAAAGGAGAAGCATCTTCTTAATTTGCTCTAACTTTACAATCCCAGCACAGAGCCATGGGAAAGCTTTGGGACCTTTATAGCTCCTCCACAAAATGAGTTGGAACTATACCCAGTACGTAACTGGGGAAACCACATCCAAAAAGAGTGCCTCGGTGCACTGTGTGTCTTCCCGATGACTAACTTTAATTAGATTTTTCATTTATTTATTTATCTTATACTGTTGGTTCACATCTCACAGCACTTTGCTGTTCCTGACTCCCTGTCCTCTGCTGATGCGAACTGGGGTTGTGCATCTGTGTCTCACTGCTGTGGCACGAAACAAGTCCTCTATATTGCATACAGATGAGACTTGGCTCTCGCCTTTCGTAGCAGCCAGATGGAAATCCGCAGGAATCACAGCTCCCCAGGTGTAAAAGTATGAAAAAAAAAAAGGTAATAAAAAAAAACCCCAGGCTTACAGTTTGTGGAGAACTGGTGGAAGACACCAGTGCCAGCATCTGTGATTTTACTGCCAGCCTCGCGATGTCTAGAGGTGTCTTGAACCAGCAGAAGGGGTTTATGTTAAAAATCAAACGCCGTGCGGTTGTCACTACAGAGCAAAGGTAGGACACGTGAAACTAGAGGGCTGTAGAAAGACCCTAGACGTCATTGCTTTTCAAATCCTGAGCTGTTTTCTTTTTGTACTTAGGGTTGGCGATGGCAAGATTAATGGCTGGATTGTACCTATGTTCCCTAAAGTTTCTTGCGATAATGTCTGATCCCTGAAGATTATCCCTACATCTTCTTCAAACTCTTTCTATTTAAACATTTCCTTTTCAAAGTCAGCTTTCAACCCTGCATTTGAGAAAAATATTAAGCTGTTTTGTCAGAGAAGAGACACGTATCAGAAAGGGGCCCTTTCTGCAGCATGTGCCTCAGACCTCCCCAGCTTCTATTTATGCTGCTTTTGAGTATAAGGATAGTTTGCTTTTATCTGTCCAATGGATTTCTGTTGCTGTGATCATTTCTCCCCTGGGAAAAGTGTCTGTGGCTCATTCCACCACCACAGAAAGACAAAAGACCCCTTTTTCTTTTGTCAAGAAGCCAATGTCGAGAATTTCCTGCTCTCTCACTTGGGGGTAGTGACTGACCTGGAAAGAACATCTCAACTGAATATTAGTTTCCCCAAATGAAATATCACTTACCCTCTTCTTTGCAGTGCCAGTAATACGCATGGTCTCCAACCACTGTAATTGCTTCGTGGTGGATTAAAATAAGAAGGAGCAGCTTTGCTGATTTGTGGTTTAGAAGAATGTACCAACTGATATTAAAGATGACAGATTGAAATCTGAACCACTGAAGATGTGCACTGCAGATGATAAATTGCCCTCCAACTTTGAGAAGAGTTGGATCGTGGCTCCAAGTGCAAGGGAAAGGCATACAATGAAAGCCAGAAGACCAACGCGTAGTCCTCACAATTAGTGTAAGCATCCATCCTACATCTGCAGAGTGCTTTCTATTTCTGTACAGACGTACGTGAATTAGTGTGCTGGGGGCTGATAGCCCCATTAGATAGCCTGCTTTCCTTTAATGGTTTGATAAAAGGAAGGTGACAAGAAGATAGATAGAGATAATACTCCAGGCTTCTTGCTGTAGAACCATTATCATTAGCGGCATTAATTAGCCTATAATACACTGTACAGAAACACCAGACACAACCAGTCTAAAGGGAAGTGGCCTGACAATTGTCAGTAACATGATAGCTGAGCATTAGCATGTACTGATCATTGAATATCTTTATCTTCCTAACCTGGCCTTTCAAAAAGGGAAGGATTCCCAAGGCTGCCTTGCAGGCAGCATCTCTAGCCAAGTCATTAAAAATACACATGATTATGGACCTGGAAGCTACAAGGTTGGCAGCAGATTCCAGAACCTTTTGCCTTCAAATTGGCCCAAGCAGGACTAGTCCAGTTTTACCCTTTGGAGACTATTTGCACTTAAGTGAACATTAAGGTGGACTGAATTGCTTCTAAATAGGACTGCCTTTCCCAGCAGAGACTGGCAGTGCCTTTGGAGAGCAACTCAAAGAGCTCTGGCAAAGAGAAGTGAGGAGAATAACCCTGAGTTTGCCCATAGGAGGGAACATATAGAGAGATACAGATAGAACTGGAGTAGAGCCCTAGACCGGGGGTCTCAGTCTAAAGTCAACCTGGATGAGCAGAGATGATAAGTTACACTACGGCAGAATGAAGCATTTTACTATTACTCCTCACAAACAACTAGTCAAAAACCCCAAGGCTGAGAAGAGAAATTAACTGTGGAATCAGTACTTTTTTAAGGTGATCATCTTTCTCCTCGAGGAATATATCAAATTGTAGAATCACAGAAATACAGGCGAGTCCCTTGGACCAAAACTGAATCAGGGACATCTAGATCATTCTCAACAGAAGTTTATCCAAATGATTCGTGAAAAAAACCTAATCAAAGAGATTTTACACACACACCCCCCTTGTTAAGCCATTTTAGCATTTTGTTGTGAACACAACTTCTAGTCTCCAAAGTAAATTTTCTTTGCTGAAAATTAAGCTCATTTCTTCTGATTTTTCTCCCAGCAGACTAGAAGAATTGCTCTCATCAGTTTTTCAAGTATCTTCAGTCTCCTGGAAGACTATTATTCTATCTCCACTTGGCTTCTCTTTTCTTGGCTGAGGAAATAAATTTCCTTCACCCTATTTTGCTGATTACAAAAGTAATCAAACTACCAAAGAGGGTTCCCTTGCTCTGAGCACCAAACCCTCTCTCAGCGAGGAGCCCTGAGACTTTATTTCATCAAGCTTTTCTGCATGCTGCTGCTTCAGGCTGTGTGATGCTTTTCCCCACCAGCATAACCGAGCTGAAAGGAATAACTGGGTTTTAATCTTACTGCTCTCAGTGTCTCAACAGCCTCAGGCACATGGGCTGTGGGAACCCTCCTCAGCTTCTGGGTAGGTCCTCAGGGGTTAGGCTGATATCTAAGGTAGTTCATATTGCCTGACACCAGAAGTTATCGCAGGACTCTGAATCAGTCATGGCTTTGAGACAACTTTCACAGGGTGCTCCCAAGGATTTTAAACTCAGAATCCCACAGTTTTATTTGAATAAAACCTCCCATTGATTTCTCAGCTAGATGATGGAATACTAGTGACATCTCCAGGGAATGTTTCATCCCAGATGTCAACCATAGGCTGGAATGAAACTCTCCTTTTCTGGAGGGAGACCTAAGGTTTGCTCAGCCTGGACACACAGATTTTAGGTGGCCTACATTTGATGAGACAAGTTACCTGCCTGTGCTCTGTTTTTCTTTTGTTTTTTCACAAACAACTCCAGTCCAAGCAGAAGGAAAAGATGCTTTATTTATTTATATATTTAGTGATAGAGGCAAAGCTTATGAGCCTGATTCCTTGGGTTGCAGCACTTTTCTATCTCCAAGTATTTCTTTGGCTGCTTAAGTGGGTGTTTTGACCAAACCAGTCCTCCCAAGTCTCTTCTGCAGCTTATTCTGCACATGGTCTCAGGAAGACTCCAAGCTCAGCTGCTGTACCTGTCCATGCAACCCATGAACTCCTGGGCACTACAAACCTATGACTACAAAATGCTATCTGCTGTCACCAACAACAGTCTGTGTGGGATGCTGAGAAACATGCTTACAAAGAGCCTGCGTAGAAGGTGAGGGACAAGTAGACCGGGTTGTTCTGCAGTGACCAGGTGGACACCCTTCACCTAGGCATTTGCAGCTCCATTTTCCATCTCTTCTGCTTCTATATTGTCCTTCCAAGAGTGAACTGCCTTGGCAATGGCAGGGAAGAGAAGTGGTGATCAATTTTGCTGTTCTCCTTGGGAGTGCAGTCTCATGAGGAGTTGCAGGGTTGCATTCAAGCCTCTTCATAGAAATGCCTCATTCAGATGCTGTAACCAACATGGCATCCAAACCAGAGCTTTCTGACCTTGGCTTTATAGATAAGCAGATATCTAGGGCTGCTAGCTAAGGTAGTCACCAGCAGTAAGCAGTTGCTTATGGCCCATAACTTAACCAGGGACAGGTTTCCCTGACAAAAAGATGCACTCCCACTTGGCACTGAAAGCCACCTGGGGTCTATCCCACACATGCCCAGGAATCAGCCATGGAGCCATTTCCAGCTGACCAAATCCTCCCTGGTTACCTTCACAGCCACAGGACAGAAAGTGGCACGTACACAATGAAGTTCATCTGCCTAAGCGTGGATGTCTCCTTTAGCATGGGATATCTCCTTTAGGATGACTCATGTGTGAAAGGCTCTCAGTGGTGCATGGAGGATAGGGGGAGAAGCCCAAAGCGGTGGTGAGATAAATCTCACTTGGGACCTCACTTCTTGCAGTGATGCGGTGTTGAAGCTGGGGAACAGTTTATACCAGCATTTTGCTCGTCATAAAGTAACTCCTTTAGTGAAGTGCAAAGGAAATGCTGCCCATTCTGCTTGGGCTGGGGCTTGGGAGGAATGAAATCTTCCTTGTGGGATGAGAAAAATGGAAAATGAAATAGAGCAGACAGCAGAGAGACTGACAGCTGGAGCCTGCTGGATCTATTGCTATTGACCGTAAGCTTGGTTAAGGTGGCACTTGTCAGCTATAGTATCTATAGTATCTATAGTATCTATATATCTTTTCCACCTAAAAGTGGAAAGGAGTTATCAATACTGAAATGTTAAAGGCACAAAAAAAAAAAAAGCAGAGCAGAGAGAGAATGTGAAATGATGGGACTGTGACGATTAAGACAGACAGACAGACAGTGATGTTGCTGGAATGACTCTTGGCAGTACTGGGAATGAAAGTCTACATTTAATCGTGAGAAAACATAAGAGATGAGTTTGCTCTCATGCTGCCTGCAGATTCCAGTAGACTGCAAAAGAGATTTCCTGGGTTCTCTGAAGGAATTGCTTGGAGGAAATACCCAAGTCAGGAGGGTTATTCTCTCTTGTTTGCAAAAGATTCCTGGATATAACATGTACACCTCCAGTTCTGGATCAAAGGAATGGATCCACTCTTCTCTGTATATATGAAAAGGTCTGAAATGGCTTCAGGTCAGTGGTTTCTCAATGAAAACATAAATAAATAAATAAAGCTTCTTGCTGCTTCAAACTTGCTGTGCATTTCCCATTGCTTGAGGTGAAATCCTGCCCTGAATCAGTGTACATGCCTCAGTGTGTGTACATGCCTCAGTGTGTGTACATGCCTCAGTGTGTGTACATGTGTGCGAGCAGGGGTCAGACGGGCACACGGCATTGTTATAAATAAAATGAAAGCGGCTGTCTTCTTGTATTGTGCTCAGAACCAGGGCTTATTTCCCTAGAGGTCCACATGTCCCATTTTATTTATGATCTCTAATGGCACCATCCCAAATGATGGCTGCTCCACAGATGGGCCTAGTTCTCCGAAGGGGGCTGTCCCCATGAGTGCAGCTTTTCAGCAGCACCAGCCACCTCTTCCTCGCTATGTGGTGCCCAACAGATGTGCCATTGTCTGTGGACACCCTAGAGGAGCACCTTGCTTTGGGATGAGACTCATTTTCTTTATTTTCTTGAATCAGAGAATCATTTAGGTTGGAAAAGACCTTTAAGATCATCAAGTCCAACCATTAGCCATTAACTCTACCAAGTCCACTGCTAAATCATGTTCCTAAGCACCATATCTACTTGACTTTTAAACACATCCAGGGATGGTGATTCAAACACTTCCCTTGGCAGCCAGTTCTAGGACCTGAAAACCCTTTCAGGGAAGACATTTTTCCTAACATCCAACCTAAGTCTTCACTGGTTCAACTTGCCATTTCCCCTTGTCCTATTGCTTGTTACTTGTGAGAAGCGACTGTCACTGACTTCTCTGCGACCTTTCAGGTAGCAGTAGAGAGCGATAAGGTTTCCCCTTTGAAGAAACACTGGACATGAACAAATCTTGCTTCTGAAGACAAGGGCAAGTTTTATTTCACACAAAGCTTTTTTTTTTTTGCAATGAAAGGTTTCCAGGTTAAAGCTTTCCAGGGCTTTCCTGTACTCAAGATCAGCATCCCAGATCCACGGATCTCTTCTCCTACCCCAGTGGCAGCTCTTGGTTTGTGCATTTTGCTTACAGAGCAAGTTCACAAAATCTCTTTTCCTGCTGTAAGAGCAGCATAGGAAGCCTCTGACTCACTCTCCAGCTCCTTCTTCCCACACCCACAAAGTGGGCCAGGAGAGGTGCTTGTGGGACCACATCGAAAACCATGTCACTGAAACATGTGGGCAAAAGAGAATCTTCTGGAGATTGTCGGTATTTTTTTGGAAGAGGACTTGGTTACTTAGGGGTTATTTTCAACTGAGGTTATTTAGCAGGTTTTCAGAATCATCCCTACTCAAAAAATCAAGCTTGTGATGGAGCAATATCTTCCCTTCCCTCATAAGATGAAGGCAGCTGCTCTCCCTTATTCTTTTACTTCCAGATCAGCCCCTGAAGTCCCAGAGAAATTATAAAAATTAATGGTGACAGACAGAAAAAGAGATCTTCTCTGACTAGGAAATATTCCTCTCCAAAACCTATGAGCGATGCCTGTGGTATTGCGGCCAGGAGGAGCTCTCAGAAGAGCATCCCTTCCATCCCCATCCTGCTGAGAAGGCACCCACATCCCCCTGAGCACCCAGAGAGAGCCTTGATTTAGGTCTGGCTCACACTGCTGTTTTCAGATGAATGGAAGGGAGAAATGAGGAAAGAATCTCGTTTACAGTGGTGGTCAGAAGCAAGGCCAGGGAGAGCACGTATGCAAGAGCGTTCACACGCATCTGAGGCTTTACCTTGGGTGCCTCCTAAACAATGTCAAGAGACATCAGGATGACAGAAGGCAGCTGCAGCCATCTCCCTCATTCCTCTGCAGGTTTAGCTCTGTTTTTTTTTCTTGCCCAGTTTTCAAAGCTTTTTCAGGTCCTAAAGCAAATCCTTCCTGTATCCTCCACCTCTTCTCCCTTCATTTTTCACCATGCTGGGAGAGAAACAAGAAAGCCAGGTTTCCTCTGCAGAGCAGAGGGCATCAGTGATTGCAATTATAGCTCCCAAACTAATGATGTGCAAAGACTTTAGACAATAGTAGTTTCTATCCATAGAATAGAATGGGATACACTGCGTTGTCCTAGCTCTGGGTAGCTCGTGAAAGAGAGAAAAATCTGTTTTAACAGGGGAATGTTTATCCTCAGCTGGTATAAATCAGCATAACTTGATGCCTTTCTAAAGGCCAGGATGGATGACGATAGCCTTAGGATGATTTCCTCACAAAGCTTCACGGAATCTGTATGGAATAAGCACAATTCATTGCAAGTCCTTAGCAAAACAAGCACACAGCTTGGCGCTTAAATTTCCCCACCGTCACCACTATTTTTATGTACAGCCAGCCAGTGCCATATATATTTTTCCAGCATCATCCCCGGATGGTTTTATAGGAGCAGGACTTGAGATACAGGGTGTCAGGCACATAACTTGCCCAGCTCTTCAAAAAGCCAGCAGGAGAGTCAGGAATCACAGCCTGGTGTCGTGCAAATAAACACGTGTTCTTTGGCTGTAAGGAAAACCACAGGTGTGGGATTTAAGGGGTGGTGGTGAACTGGGGGTAGGGATAAAGGTGGAAAAAAAAGGGAGCTGAGAGCAGTGACTGTTCAATGAATGTATTTGAGTGGGAGTCAGTTAGAGGCTGGTTGACGGTAACTGCACCACACATTCACATTCATCGTTCTCTGAAACAGTTTGAGTTTCCTTTACTCACTACCAAGGCAACTAACTCTTGTAGGAAGACAAAGTGAACTCACACGGAGCGGTTGTAAACAGCAGCGAGCACAGCAACACCGCGCCTGTAGGTGCACAGTGGGCAAGCCCAGAGCAGTTTAGTAGATATGGAGAAACCTTCTTGACTTCTAGAAACCTCTCACCACCAATTCCCAGGTATGGACAGACCAACCCACTGAATATGCAGTGCAGGGTCCACCTGTGTGGTGTACAGTGTGTCAGATATGCTGCTCGGATGCTGATGGATGCTCAGACGTGCTCAGCTTCAGCAAACAGCGATGCCGATGCTGGCAGGTGTCTTCCTTCTCACATCTGACTCCAAACTTCTCCCACCCTCTCCTCCAGCTCAGCTGCTCTGAACAACTCAGGCAGGAGAGGTGGCTTTGGAGGACCTGAGAGCAGAGAGCAAGTTACACAAGGCATCTCTGCTCACACTTCTTAACAGTATTGATCTGACTTTGGGGCACTGGAGGTGTCAGAGCCTGGACTTGAACCTTAGCATCTCACAGTGGGACATGGGGAAAGAAAAGACTGTCCTCATATGTCCTGGGAGGAGTCCTGAGCCATGCTTCTGCAGGTAGTTTGGCATGACATAGAATCGTGGAATCATAGAATTATAGAATAGTTTTGGTTGGAAGAGACTCCAACCATTCCCCCAGAACTGCCAGGGCACCACTGACCCAAGTCCCTCAGCACCACATCTCCATGGCTTTTCAGTCACTCCAGGGATGGGGACTCCACCCCTGCCCTGGGCAGCCTGGGACAGGCCTGGACAACCCTCAGGGGGAAGAAATTGTTCCTCAGCTCCAACCTAAACCTCCCCTGGCACAACTTGAGGCCGGTTCTTCTTTTCCTATTGCTTGTTACTTGGGAGAACAGACATGATGAGAGGGACGTCAGCTTTGGCTGTGACTTCTTGCAGCAGGGCTCACAGGCCTCATAGAGAGAAGGGCTGGAGCTCAGCTGGTGGAGCCTTGACTTAGTTACAGCATCAGTAATGACCCTGTGGCCTTTGTGAAAAAGTGTACTCAGCCCTCAGGCTGGAAAGGTTGGACACCTCTGGCTGATTTATCCAGAGGCACTGACACAGACAAGCAAGGTCCCAGCATGAGGAAGTTTGTGGAAGATGGATAACACAGCACAGATATTAATGGGCCATAAGGGAAGGTGGCAGAAAATGTGAGGAAGCTACTGAGGTACCTGACACTTGCCTTCCAAATATAATTACTCTTTGTCTGTCTGATGAAGGGATGTGAACCTGATGTTTCCTACATCAAGGAAGAACAAATCTCTGGGTTCTGCACAAAAGAGCAAGGACATTGCTGCACTGCTGACCCATCCTTTCTGCTAAGGGTGAGGTTTGAACCTTGAGTCTCCAGCCAGACATTCACAATTAACATCATGCACACACGAGAGCATCTCCATATGACCCTCTTATCATTGTCTGCCCTCAGAGAAGCCTGAGAGCAACTGAGAGCTTCCCCACACAGCATCTACCTCTTCAACAGTGAGCAAGTTTAAAGTCACCATTGGCACAACCCCTTGTTTGTCGCTGAGCTTCAATCCATAGATGCTAAGGGTGGGCTTTCATCCCACCAGCCACATCCAAACTGATCACCTAGTGCTCCTTCAAGACAAATACAAGTAAGTGCAACTCATCTTAAAATACAGGTGGTAAAGAGCTCAGTCAACCTGAACCCTCAGAAAGCTTTTCCTTCTCCATTGACTAGAAAAGGAAAGAAGTCTGATTAGATTTGATACAATATGGGTTTTGTCTCACTGTGAGAACCTCAAAACTGATGCTGGAGTCATGTCTCATTAAAAGGGAGTCCTAAGCTATGATATCTCAGAAAATCCCTCTAGAAATAATACAGAAAAGAGGCATCAAGATGATGATATGATCATCAATAAAGCAGAAAGGTACTAACAGTGCTGAAAGAGAAGCCAGATAGCGATTGTATTGTGAAGTCTCCACCCAAGTCGAGGAGGAGCAATGGAAATTCATTATTCATAATGCATCCCATCTTCTGGCTTTGACCTTTTTTTGACCAAGAAGTTCTCTAATTATCAAAGGTAACTATGGAGTTTTGGGTCCTTCTTTTTCACAAGGCCAATTTCATGGACCTTAAAGGGAATGAAGCTTTTGGAAGTACAATTCTAACCCTCTGGATGTAAAATCCCTCTGAAGTGTTTCCTACAGGCCACCTAAATGTGAAGTCCTCCAAATTCCCTCAAAAGTTGATTTCCAGTCTCTGTTCTCCAGTCTACCCTGGATGTATCGTCCTCTACAAGGCCTGACCCTTTTTGAGGTTTTTCTACTGTGCTTCAACTGGAGGTTTTGCAACAACTTAAGGACAAATGTCTCTGATCCCTACACAAAGTGGACTAGAATCATCTCCCTGGTTCTCAAAGGGAAAGCGGGAGGAAAGAGCAAAGAACGACTGAGAATGTCTCAAAAGAGTTTGCACAGAGCAAGAATGGTCTCCTGCACCATGGCCTTATGGGCTGAACTGGTCAGCTCTCCTGCCCTTTGTCTGGACTTCTCCAGCATTTCTCCAAAGTCAACAGGCAGCCATCAGATATTGTTTCCTGGTATGTTGTGAACACTCCTATTTTACTGCTCTCTCTACCCCTACCTCTCTTGGCTTGAGCAGCTGGGGCAAGACCTGTCTGTTGTAAATGCATCCAGTACCCTTCCAGAGTTCCATGGACATGGTGCCATCCCAGGTGTGTGTAGGATTGAACCTTTGCTGCTTACCTCAGGAATCCATCCACAAGGAGGTTTTTGAATGCTCCCCCCACCCCATTTTCTGCTGGCACCGTGATTTGTCTTTCTTGAGACACACATTATTATGTGATTTTGATTTTCAGATGATCAATGATAATGAAAAAAAAGACTCACTTATTTTCTCTGTTAGTAAGATACATCTTGTACTCCTGCCTCCCTCCTCCTCCCTACTCTGAGCTTTCACTGATTCGAGGATCTATTACTGAGTACTTGTTGGAAACAGCTCATCTCTGTTTACTGTTTCTACAGGAGGTATTATTGCCTCTCACAGATTAAATTCATTATTTTTTTCTTCTTTTTGTTTGTCCTTTTTCCATCTCCAACCTTCCTTCCTGCCTCCATTTCTTACTGGGAAAACACCAGGATATTCAAACTACTTTTGAAGCAAACTTTATTATTGCTTATATTGTAGTGTGCAAGGATATTAAGCATGTGTGCAAGACAAGGGGTCGTGCTCAGCCTACTCTAGGTGCCTTGCTTTGGTACCACAATGATGGAGCATCACCAGTCAAGGGCTATTCAATGACTCCCCTCCATTGTAATCCATGAGGTCAAGAGGAGAAGAAGACACAACAACAAATTTAAGCATCTGCAATTTGAATTACCAGTCTGAATATGAGACCTGACTTATCTCCCAAAGACAGAGGTAATTGATTTTAATAAGACCAGGATGGTCTTCTATCAGAGAAGGAATTGTCAGCTGCCCTGGACACTAGACTGAAGGTCTGGCAGTGACATCATACACGACCTCCGTTTGCATGGGCAGCAATATGCCTTTGCTAGTTTCCCATGTGTGTAAAATGGAAGTAGGATTTCTTGTCCTGCTCTGTCAACTATGAAAGACCAAGATCACAGTTGCCTTTCCAGGGGAAAGGTAGAACTTCCAAGGTACTGTTGAGACCTCACTGTGACTGGTGTGAGAAAGGGGAGGCTCATGCACCAATACAAGACACACATTGCCAGGAGACCAGGCTGGTTGAGCCAATCATTGGCTGCATGAATTATTTCCAAATAACACTTAAGATGTAGTTCTCCATTATCAGCTTGTTCACTGATAATATAAGTGCCTTATGCTTTCGCATTATTTTATCTTTTTTTTCCCCCTGTGCTTGCATCCTGGAAACGCTCTTCATCTGGCTTTGCAGGTTTCCTAGGGTCAGTTCTAAAGACTGGGTTCATGGCCAAGACCATTAGGATGGTCAGCAGCCTGCTCTCCTCCTCCTCCAGCATTCGGCTCCCACTGTGCCAGGAGAAGCTCACCCTGGTTTCAGTAGGGATGATGTGAACATAGCACCAGATCCAGTCTGAGGATGCTGGGTAATGCTGATGGTGAGCAGCCTCCTCAGATGATGGTATTTGCTGCTACCTCTGCACCCCTACTTTGGGTTAGCTACTGTTCTCCCTATTTAAAGAGACTTTCTGAAGTGGTGGATAGAGGTGGTGTGACCGACCCAGCTCATCACAGGTGTGAAAGACAGAGAGCGAAATGTTCTCATGTCCCTCTCTGGGGACAGAAATGGGAAAGCTCAGCAGAGAAACTGCATGTAGACACTGGGCTGTCATTGTCTCCTCTGACCCTTGCCCTCTGCTGAGCTAATGTCACAGCTTTCAGTTCCAGGCAGCAAGCTGGAAACGCTTCTGCAGATGCCAAAGGTGCCTGAGCTGACACAGAAACTTTCAGGGCTGCTCATCACGTAACACACCACGACAAAGACTCACAGGGCTGGAGCGGTGCTTTTTAGAGCCCCAGGAGTTCTTTCCACCTTCCTCCACCACATCGCACAGCAGCCTGGCAGGAGCGGGACAGTCTCTGCCTTTGCCCGTCAGACTGTGGGATTTCTCTCTCTCTCTCTCCCTGTCTCTGTGCCTTTGGTGCAATGCAGCATTTTCTGCTCTAGCTGCTTCACTCACTGGAGCCCTGCGAGTGCTGGAGAAAATGAGGGGGTTGCTTTGCAAAGCTTCCCTGTGTGCAGACACCATTCCCACCTTCAGTGGCTCCAGGCTTAGCCCAGTGATCGAGCAGGAGTGAGAAGAAGACCTTTTATGTCCCCAGATTTGCTGCCTATTCCTAGCAAGGTGAAGACTGGGAAAGGAGGACAAGCAGAGATGTCCAGTGGGGGAGCCCTGAACCATTTAGGTTGGCAAAGACCTTTAAGATCATCAAGAGCTTTGTCCCACAGTAGCAGGACCTTAGTACTGCTCTACTTCATCCATAGGCACAGAGAGCAGCTTTACACCTCACACAACACTCAGATCTGCTTCACCAACGTGTTCAATGGGTTGTGCAAAGCTCAGAGCAGCAAACAGTGGGTTATCAGAAGGAAGGAAGGAAGGAAGGAAGGAAGGAAGGAAGGAAGGAAGGAAGGAAGGAAGGAAGGAAGGAAGGAAGGA
>JAAGNO010005684.1:20293-39270 GCA_033439905.1 Ceryle rudis | reverse complement strand
GGAAGGAAGGAAGGAAGGAAGGAAGGAAGGAAGGAAGGAAGGAAGGAAGGAAGGAAGGAAGGAAGGAAGGAAGGATGCAGACAGATGGCACAGAGCTCCCATTTCTCTCATCCTCACTCCTGTCCACTCTAATGAGAAGCAGGGAGACTTTCTCCTTCCCCAGCAGCCATGCAGCTTATTTTGAAGCAATTTGGAGGCAATTGAATGAAAAGGAATAAACAAGTGGATATTGCAGTCTATGGACGGCTGAGTCAAACCCACAGGCAGTGATTAGAGGCCCACAGTCCCTTTTATGCTTACAGTAAGAAAATGACTTAGATTTGTTCCATTTTAGCTCCAAACAGGAGGCATAGTTGTTGTGGGCTGGATTGTCAGTTTTGCCACCTTTTAATATTCTTCTGGAGGAAAAACAAAACAGAACAGATTTTTGATTTTAATTTAAATAAACTGTCAGTCGATCCAAAGCAAATTTGTCTGGCTCCGATCATTTCCTTCTAGCTGAGGTGCAAAGAAATGAAGGTGAGGAAAACGGAGAATACACAAATGCGACTACTCTACTCTTTCTCCCACCTTTTTTTGCCCTACAAATGGTTTTCAATGCAACTGTTTGCCCAGCTGGGCCCATGTTTGCTCTATCTATGGTTGTTCCTTGACTCCTTCCTTGCCTGGTTGCCATCTCAGCCTTGGCTGAACAAACACAGCTCCGAAGTATGGATGAGATGAACCTGTCATAAAAGAGCTCAGCTGAACTTGAGTTTCACAACTGCCTCTGCTGCTGATTTTCTGAGTAACTTTGGGTAAGCCACTAGATTCTTTTTGCCCCCAAACATGCTCGCTGTTTTGCAGCGAGCCACGCAAAAATCTGCAGGTAACTGGACTGGAAAAGACAACACACTTGATGCTTCGGTTGCCTTTCTGCAGCTGGGATAAAAAAGTCACCCCAGTCCTGAACTTTTAGGGTTGACACCAAAGGACCTCTCAGAACTTCATCACTGCTGTCTTGTGGCCAGCGCAGCCAGATCTTCTTCCCATTGGGACCAGGGTGACATGCTGGAAAACAAACAGGGGAAAGCTGGACTTTCTTCCAGCCTGAAGCTGGTTTACAGCCAAGGTTCACACCAGACAGAAAGATGCAACCCCATCTTTGAAGAAGGAATGGTCTAAATAGAAAAAAATAAGGAAAAAAAAAAAAGAAGGAAGAAAAAGACAGTGATTCACCCAAAGTCACCTGAAATGTCAGTGGTTGGGGTAGGCTTGAGATGCCCTCACTCACTTACCTGGTGGTCTTATCTCTGTGCTACAAAGGAAAAAAAAATTCTTTGTATTCTTAAACTACTGTCTGTCATCAGCCTTACCCTCAAGATTTTGTGGTTTTTATTTATTAATAGGGAAAAGATACAGTAAGATCTAAACTGTATTTGTCAACCTACATCTCTTACCAATGTTTGTCCCAGTCTCCTGGGACAATGGCTACCATGGCATCCAAATCTGGATCTGCCACATCAAGTCTCCTTCTTTGTAAACTGATGGAAACTTGACAGTTTTCAAGTCTTTCAGAGAAATTACAAACAACAACAACAACAACAACAACAACAAAACCCCAAACCAAAACAACAACAACAAAAAACCACAACAGAAAGCCACACACACTTAGAGCATCATCTGCTGAAGCCATATCAAGTTTTAAAAGGATAGAAGGAGAAAAAAAAAAATGACCTTCTGGATGATGAGTCTTCATGCTGTTGATGATGACTCTCATTCTGGTCCTACCTGCTCTATATGCTGCAGGGCTTGTGCTGCTGTTGTTTGTCAATGTGACTGTGGTGGACTTTTTACAGCTTGAATTTTGGAAAGACAAAGATATACCAGTTTAGATGAGTAGGACTTTCCATGCCAGCAGTGTCATGTATTTTCCAGAGATAAAAGCAAAGCATCCTGTACATCGTTCAGGGTGTAATATGAGAGGTCAGTTCTCTTGAAGCTTCATTCAACTCCTATGAATAATCCCCAGCAACTGATTTCTTCACTGTGACCTCTTCTAGCCTTTACATACTGAAGTTCTTTCCAGGTAGAGACATGTCTCACTGGGTTCCCCAGCAGTTCCCAACTCAAATGGGCTTTAATTTTAGCTGGGTCCTCAAATTGTTGTTATAATGAAGAGAAAAGCAATATCTGAGAGGGGATCTTCTCAATACTTACCAATATCTAAAGGGCAGGGGTAAAAAGGATGGGGCCAGGGCTTTTTCAGTGGTGCCCGGCAATAGGTCAACGGGCAATGGGCACAAACTGGAACCCAGGAGATTCCATCTGGACAGGAGGAGAAATTTGTTTGCTGTGAGGGTGTCAGAGCCTGTCCCAGGCTGCCAAGAGAGGTTGTGATGTCTCCTTCTCTGGAGAGTTTCCAAACCCACCTGCCATCCTAGGCAACCTGTTCTGGGTGAGGTATTTTTTTTCCTATGATAAGACCTAAAAAATTAAACAATACACCAGACCTCCAAGATTGGTGGATGCTCAAGTCACTTGTTCTAAGCCTGGATGGAAGAAGGGAAAAAGATGATGCCTGGACTACTGGAGTAAACACAGAGAGGAGAAAAGACATTAGGATGTGATGTGGAGTGGAGTAAGTCCCTGAAGTTCTCCAGATACTGAGACTTTATAATAACTAGTGGAGTTACTTCATTGCTGCTGTTACATGAACATGCAGAGCATGAGAGAAGCTGAAAAACTGTGAGTTAATAGAGTCTTTTGGTGACAAAATTAGTCAGAAAATGTAGTTGTCAACTGTGGTTCCACTCTAGTTTGGCTTTTTTTTTTAACCTGACCACTTGCTTACAGGTAGATTTTGCAAAGAACCCATCTCCTGAGCTAGCTGCAAAATAATTTTATCTATCACTCTTCTAAAGGATTTCTCAGTTTCTAAAGAAAAACTCACATTTATGTTTTGTTAAAAATTATTTCTAGTGAAAAATACGCACTTTCAGAGAACCTCCCTTTCTTTTTTCTTTTTTTCTTTTTTCTTCTTTTTTTTCTTTTTTCTTTTCTCTTTTTTCTTGTCCTTTTTTTTTTTCTTCTTTTATATTCTGCTTCTTTTTTCATCTTTTCTTTTTATTCTGTTTTTTGTTTGTTTGTTTCTTTAGTTGGTTGTTTTTTGTTTGTGTTTTGGGGTTTTTTTCCAGAAATAATAACAACAGAAATGAAGCAAATAAATCCAATAACTTCCTATGGAAAAAGTTTTAAGACTCCTGACTAAGCACCCAAGTGAGAAGATCAGCTGTCCCAAAGTGCCCAGCCTGCAGGAGGCCCCATTTGTATCAGGAAAACTACAGACATCAGAAACTATTCCTGGCTTATGTACAGTCTCAGTCAAGATTTTTTGGAATCTTTGTGCCTGGTCCTTTCCTTGAGATGTAAAACAGTGTGGTCTGCTTTTGGGTGGCCAGTGTGGGGGGGTCCATCACACAGGAATAACTGAAGTTCTTTCCAAAGGAACCCCAAATATAGAATCATAGATTCTTAGAACTATTTAGGTTGGAAAAGACCTTTAATATCATCCAGACGAGCCATTAACCCAGCACTGCCAAGCCCACCACTAAACCATGTCACTAAGCACCACATCTCTGTGACTTTTAAATACTTCTGGGCAAGGTGACTCAACCACTTTCCTGGGCAGCCTGCTCCAATCCTGCACCATGGGCCAGCGAAGACGAATACTGTCACTGTACCGCTGCAAGCACCAGTGCTGCCAACTGCAGAGTGTCAAGAGCCACTTTCCCACCTCCTCCCTCCTCACGAACGGTTTGGAGCTCAGCCACGGCCCTGGAAGAGGGCCCAGATATTTATGTTTCTGGACCTTGGCTCATGGCAGCCAGTGTTTGGTTTTGAAAACAACTGCTGATTAAACAGAAATCCCCTGCCGAACAAACAAAAAGAATCTTTTCTTCCTCAGTTTTGCCCAACCAGTTATATGCCTGGTCTGGAACCAGACTGTTTTGCTGGACAAATCTCTCCTTGGCACCTTCCAGCAGGGGATGCACTCGTTTGGCTCACACCTGCATTGATGATCCCAGGGACTCAGAGAAGCTGGGAGATAGTTTGGACAATGAGGGAAAAGGCTTTTTCTCCAATAGTTAAAACTAACAGTAAAATTGATAGGTAAAATTCCAGATAATCTTCAGTGATCTCCCTCAACCCTGCAGGTTTTGATTTCGGTCCCTAATGCCTTTGCTTGCAAAACAGCCTTCACTGGTGACAGCCACTGAAGTCAACAAATAACCATCTTATACAGAGCTTCAAATTGCTCTCAGTTTCCCCAAAATAGAGTGGCGATGTGACAACTCTGAAGCACTCCAACAAGCTGCCATTATGACACCAAAATAGCAATGATTTGGCCTCCAAGAGACCACAACCATTCTTTCCATCCCCAGCACAACTCTTTGTTATCCCCAGCTGGAGTCTGTGGCTTCACAAAGGTTCTCCTTTGTATTGCAAGAGACCCTATTGCTTTCAGCTTTGATGTGCACTCTGTAGTGCATGGTGCTGTACATGCCCAAGAGATTTATAAAGTAGAAAATATTTAGAAACAAAAACAGCATGCCTTTTTGAAGACACGGTACAGATAGAGGCTGAAAGTTCATGGCCATGAGCTCATCCCCATTGCACTTGTTAAAATGGTCTTCCACATGCGATGTGTTACATCGTTACCACATCCTCATCATTTCAACATGGACCTGCTTAAGTAGGTCCATAGGAGGGTCACAAAGATCATCAGGTGGCTCAAGCACCTCTCCTATGAGGACAGGCTAAGAGAATTGGGGTTGTTCAGCCTAGAGAAAAGAAGGCTCTAAGAAGACCTTATAGCAGCCTTCCAGTACTTGGAGAGGGCCTGCAGGAAAGACGGGGAAGGATACTTTATCAGGGTGTGTAGCAATAGAACAAGGGGTAATGATTTGAAACTGAAAGAGGGGAGATTTAGATCAGAAATTAGGAAGAAGTTCTTCACTCTGAGGGTGGTGAGACACTGGAGCAAGTTGCCCAGGAAAGTTGTGGGTCTCTCATCCCTGGAAGTGTTCAAGGCCAGGCTGGATGGGGCTTTGAGCAACCTGGTTTAGTGGCAGATGTCTCTGCCCATGGCAGGGGGATTGGAATGAGATGATCTTTAAGGTCCCTTCAAACCCAAAGCATTCTATGATTCTATGATAAGTGGGAATAAAAACTAGCAAAAAGTCACTTCCTGAATCAACTTCCAGCTGACATTACCCCCACGTCTCTGGTGCATCCCCTTTCTGCCTGCAGACCATCAGACTACCTGGACCATGTTCCTCCCACCTTGCTTTCTTGTGCTTGACTATGAATTACATTTGTGCTACCACATTTTCTAGGTAAACTATTGATGTAAGAACACATCACACTATCTGGAAAGAGACTGATTCAATTTTCCATAGAGGTTTTGCAAAGGAAGCCAAATTTTCACACAGCTCAACAGGCTTTGTACTGAGCTGGTCTGAAAACCTGGGAACTCTTAAGGGTGAGGCAGTTCTGGAAATGGGAATTCTTTGGAAATCTTGTACCATAACTCAGAAAAAGTGCTGCAGGGACCTGTGGCATACCCAGCTCTTTTGCTATCATCTCCTGAGCCCTACTTATGCCTCCACAGCCTCTTCTTCTGTTATACACCATGTGCTCCTTTTTCAGCGGTGTATTTGGGAATAATTGAAAAATTTCCATCACAAATTATTTCTTGCAGCAATTTTTTTTTTTTTTTTTTTTTTTTTAGCAAACTACACTGTTTTTCCAACAGCATCTTCAACACCAAACCAAACATCTCAGTGCCCCAAACCTGAAATGTTTCACGAGGAGATTTAGGTCAAGTCTTGCTCTATTCGAAATCCATGCAGCCAGCCCCAGTGATTTGACAGTAGAAACAGCTTGATCTCAAGCCACCAAGAAATGGAAAACTATTAAGATAGGTCTTGAACCTCTAATACTCTTTCCCAAAAAAAACATAGGAAATTTCAGATGATGTCTATTGCCTTAAACTGGGATGAAACTAGAAGCCACGTCCACATCTCGGTGGAGAACACTCTCTTGCAGTTTTGCCTCTGAGGTTTCCTCCATTTGGGTGAACCCCAGGGGCCAGTGCGGGGTCACCCTCTTCCTTGCACTGCCTGCCCAAGTATTTCACTCCATAAATGATCCAAAAATGAGCACAAGCCACTCTCCCACTCACTTCGAGCCTGAGGTTTAGGACAAAGAAAAGCATCTACCTCAACGTGCAAGCCCACAATGTCGCCCCTTGTCAGATGACTATTGAACTGCTGCGCCAGCATTTTTTAACGGCGGTTTAAAACACCATCAAGACGGCATCAAACTGCCTTTTACATCCAAACCCAAATGGCTATGGAATGGAGCCCAGAGTGAAACACTAAATTGGATCCTATCAAATCAGCATCAGATCACACAGGCTAAGCGGTAATGAATGGCTCCTAACGACGGAGTTCATCATTATAAAGTAATGACAAAAGATACATAACCATTGAGGTCTCCAGCAGCGCAACCAGCCGCCACCCATCACCTACCCCCTCCGCGCTATCTGTTGCCTGCTGACTTTTTCCTATTAGGGTGAAGCTTTTTTTCTGGGGAGTGTTTTTCTCCTGTTAACTGGCAAAGGGTTTCAGGGCTCATTCAGGATAAATTATTCAGTCTAAACAGAGATGCAATAAATCTTAAATGGCAAACAATAGATGATTCTCCCGTTAGACATGCAGAGCCTACAAAACTAATC
This sequence comes from Ceryle rudis, assembly GCA_033439905.1. Classification (NCBI taxonomy): domain Eukaryota; kingdom Metazoa; phylum Chordata; class Aves; order Coraciiformes; family Cerylidae; genus Ceryle; species Ceryle rudis. Next base: position 32,489 of record JAAGNO010005684.1, on the reverse strand, counting down.
TCCTGCTAAGCAATAGTATGTCCCACTACAGCTGCTGATGGCAAAATTTACAAGGGCAGCATTTGTTTCCTTATGTGCATCTATATTTAGATTGCCATAGGGCCTTCCCTTCCCACAGCAACACAAGGCAACCCATCGTTGCATGTGTGAGCTGGTCACCATGGGAGAGAGAGAGGGAAAAAACCTGGCTCACCAGCTCAGCTTGGAAAGGACTTGGTCATGCAAACTTTTAGCTATTTCGCTTGTTAAAGAAGGACACTTAAAAGTGGAAGAAAGGCTCGAGCAGCTTGTGTGAGTGAATTAGAATTAGCATGTATTGTTGTGCTAAGATTTAAGCCTCTCACGTAGCTAGACTTGCACTTCTCTTTTGGGAAAGCCTGGTCTTGGCACAGGATCTGTGCTGTTTAAAGTAATTTTACCCACTCTGAGCGCAGCAGACCCATCTGGAAGTAGGTGAAGCCTCAAACCTATGGTACTCAAATCTCTGCCCCATCACCCAGGCTGGCTCCTCCTTTTTTCCTCCACCAGAACTCAAAGCACAGACTGAGTTTGTAGCATCTGGAGGGTGGTGCTGTTCCTTAAGGAAGAGAACCAGCTCAAAACACACAAAATCCCCAACGTGGATCTAGTGCCAGAAACCAGCTGAAATAACACTGTGGCTAGCACAAGCTTCGGACACCAAATGGAAATAGCTGTCGGTGGATCCTCGGCAAGCCACAGTTCCCCTGGCTGAGGACTTGGCCCTCTGTGTTTAAATCTTTCATCACATTGCACACCCACTCCTTCCTGCCATCTGCCAGGCGCGCCATGCCCTGGGCCAAGTCTGGTGCCGGCTGCTTCTCCCCACGCAAAGCCTTCCCAGTCCAGATATGTCCAAGTGCTTCTGCACACTCCAACTGCTCTTCTCAACCCAGAAAGAAGCCAAGTTGGGAGCTCTGCTGTCATTTCCCCTTCCCCCACATCAGCTGTAGCAGGAGTGAGCAACTGCTTTGCCTTCTCTTTACCTTTCAGGGCCATCTGGACAACCTCAGACCTCGTGCTAAGGGAAATGGAGGAGGGCCAACAGCACCTTCATGATGTCACTAGGGAAGGAAGTTATAGCCTGGAAGCAGGAGGTTTATATACATTCATGAAATACTCAGGGCTTCCTTGTGCTCCTTCATGGCTGTGGGGTCCTCTGGGAGTGACATGGGCTCCTAATGGATGCTGCATTAGCTAATCCAGTGATTCAATTACTTCTAAATACTCTCTGGTGGAAAGGGCTAGTCTTCCTGCTCACTTACTGGAAATAGTTGCTCTTCCAGGGGGGAAGGGAGAAGAGCTTCCATTATAAGAAGCATCCCCCTCTCTTTGCATTGTCTTTCCACAGGTAGTGCTCAACTTCCAAGGGCACAGATGGAGGCAGACAGACCTGCTATCCAGCAACCCTCTCCCCAGTGGGCCAGACACAAACACGTTCTGGCTCCAGCATCATAAGAGTCGTATGAGGATGGTAGGTTGTACAAGCTCAGCACAGCAATACTCCAGTGGCCACTAGTTTGTGGGACCTGGTCCATATCCATCTAGCACAGGGTGAAGCCAGAGGTGCTCAGTCCTGCTGATCCTCAACTCTGTAGGCTTGTGGGTCTAGGACCAGCATCCAGCTGATATCAGGCATTGCCCCATCCATTTACTGAATGGTCATCCTTCAGCTGGACAGCCCCGTGTACAGTTTTGGGCCCCTCACTCCAAGGAAGATACAGAGGTGCTGAAGCATGTCCATGGAAGAGTGAAGAAGCCAGGGAAGGGTCTAGAGAGCAAGTCTTAGGAGGGAAGATGAGGAACTGGAGTTGTTCAGCCTGGAGAGAAGGATGCTCAGGGGAGACATTCTGGCTCCCAACAATTCCCTGAAAGGAGGTTGTAGCCAGGTGGGGTCAGTCTCTTTTCCCAGGGAACAAGTGATAGGACAAGAGGTAATGGTTTCAAGTTGCGCCAGGGGAGTTTAGATAGAATATTAGAAAAAAATTCTTCTCCAGAAAGCGTTGTCAAGCTCTGGAACAGGCTGCCCAGGGAAGTGATGGAGTCACCGTTCCTGGAGGTATTTAAAAGAAGCGTGGCATTTACAGACATGGTTTAGTGGTGGACTTGGCTGTGTTAGGTTTACAGTTGGACTTGATGATCCTAAATATCTTTTCCAGACTAAATGATTCTGTGATTTTAAGATCACTAGAGAGGATAGCAAAAGTATTGGTACCAGTCTGGACAGATTTCTCTCCAAGCAATCGCTACATGTTACAGAGTCACAAAATCCAAGCATGTTGGGGGTTGGAAGGGACTTCTAGAGATCATCTAGTCCAACCTCCCTGCTCCATCAGGGTCACCCAGGGCAAGCCCAGTATCACATCCAGACAGGTTTGGAATCTCTCCAGAGAAGGGGACTCCACAGCCTCTCTGGGCAGCCTGGGCCAGGCTCTGTGACAGAATTACAGAATCACAAAATACTCATGGTTGTAAAGGACTTCCTAGATCACCGAGTCCAACCTACCCATAACAAAAAAGCACCTAAAAAAACCCCAAACACCTAAATACTGAAATACCCTGATCAAACATGACTTCAAAAACACAAAACACACAAAATAACCTCCAAGATGCCTGCCTCTAGAGCATGTCCTGAAGCACCAGGTCTACCCATTTCTTCAATACCTCCAGGGATGGTAACTCAACCACTGCCCTGGGAAGGCTGTTCCAGTGCCTCACCACTCTTTCTGTAAAGAATTTCTTCCTAATATCCAATCTAAACCTCCCCTGCCGCAACTTCAGACCATAAAGGTAAAGAAGTTCACCCTCAGGGTAAACATTTCTTCACTTCCTACCCTGAGCTCTGCCTCCATGGGTGAATACACCCCAGTGGTGCCTTTCAGAGTCGTCATCTTAGGGACATGTGTAGGTGTCACCTGTATGTCAATCAGTAAATCCACATCCTTTTAGCTAGTCCATTGGTGTATGGACAGAGCTTCATAAGCCCAAGAACAGAATTAGTCTTGGTTCCTGAAACCACAGATGAGATGAAAGACAAGTTCAGCACAGCTCAGAGGAATAAGAAGCTCGTGACAGAGAAGAGCAGGTTTGATCTTGTAATGAGGGAGGGCTGTAACCAGCTTCATCTGGTGGATATACACGTACAAAATACTGTTCCTTTCTGGAAAGTAATCAGCCAGACCATGGGAGAGTCTGACATTAGTCTCAAGTGGGTTTTACATAATAATACACTTATTCCTTAGAAACAGACAGAAAAATGAGGAAAGATTTGCACAGAAGGGGAGTGTCAGGCACTCTTCCTTTTGATTTGTCAGGGATGACAAAGAAGATCCACTTTGGGCTTTGCTTTCACATTAGGATCACTATGTTCACTTTCGACCAGGGAAATGCTAAAGTATATACAAAAGGCATTGTCTGCATAGCCTTGAAAAGGAAAGATAAAAATCTTAAAAGCTTCTACCCAAACCTTCATAATGGCCAGCAACCACAAGACAGACACATACATTGGTTTAAAAAGCAGAAGAGATAAAAATGCAAAAATATATATTAAAAAGTATATAGCATACATATCTAAAGTGCATATGTGTGTATATACACAAATCCACACGAAGTATCTTCAAACAAGTCGCTCCCTACTGTGGAGAAGAACCAGTGTTGGCAATGTGCTGTTGCAGAGCGCGGAGTCAAGCGATGTGGAACTGCATTAATTACAGTTCCACTCGGTGCTCGTCCCAGGCTTGGGCTCTCAGGGAGGAATTGCTATTTGCAAGCGGTTTAACACCCTGCTGCTGCTGCTCCTGAGCACACAGCTCAGAGGGTCAGGAAAAGGGCTGCTCGCAAGCGGCTGAGCTCACTGCTGCTGCAAGAGAAGGGATGGCAGCGAGCGTTTGAGAGAGGTTATTGCAGCCTTTCACTGCTTAGAGGGGGGTACGAGAAAGACAGGGACAAATGTGTGCTGGGCTGCATCAAAAGAAGCGTGGGCAGAAGGTGGAGGGTGGGGATCCTGCCCCTCCAGCTCGGGAGTCCTCAGCCCAGCAGAGACAGGGACCTGCTGGAGCAGGGCCAGAGGAGCCCCAGCAATGCTGGCAGGGCTGGAACCCCTCTGCTGGGAGGCCAGGCTGGGAGAGCTGGGGGGGTTCAGCCTGCAGAGGAGAAGGATCCGTCTGGGGAGACCTTCTGGGGGCCTTTTGGTAATTAAAGGGTATAAGAAAGATGGGGATAGACTTCTTAGCAGAGCCTGTTGTGACAGGACAAGAGGTGATGGTTTAAAACTGAAAAAGGGCAGATTCAGACTAAAACTAAGGAAAAAAATTTATACACTGAGGGTGGGGAGAGCCTGTCCCAGGTTTCCCAGAGAGGCGGTTGCTGCCCCATCCCAGGCACCACTGCAGGTGGTCAAGCACGGTCAGGCCATTGAAATCCTGGCTAATCTTCCCAGCCAAACAGCAGATGACTGAAGTTCAACACTTCTCTTCAGACCTGATCCAGTACTTTCAGAAACCTCAAGTTTAGGTGCTAGACTCAGGTTTCAAAAAAATGAAAGATGTCTTTAGTATGAGGACAATACCCAGGCTTATTTGTGGTAAAAGTTCATGCCAAAGAATGTCTCCAGCAGACTGCTTGGATGGAGCCAACCTCCTTTGCAGGACCACACAGTTTAGATACGTGGATGTGATCTGTGCTGGTCCATCTGGTCTCATGACCAAAGACCTTGGTCTTGTATATGGAGATATATCCATTGCATGGTCCTGCTAGATCTTTTTTTCCTGGACTGGGTGGGATTTCTATGGGTGTTGAGGCCAGTGCTGCCCTTCCAGTGTTGCCCACACTGATTTGCTTTGGAGCTGTATGTAGCTGAAGAACAAACAAGGCATCCTGCTGCAAAAATCCTTGTTTAGTATCAACAGAAATATGACTCACCAACATCTTTAGGGGAAGTCACTAAGCTAAATCCATTAGTTGTAGGTGGGACACAGGTAACCTAGAGAGAGTGCAGGAGAAGGAGATATAGGTCAAAAGCCTGCATAAATGGCAACACAGGACAGGCAGAAGATATCACAAATTCAAGGAGAAAGAATCAGACACAGTCTGAAATTCAAATGTTTTCTTTCCATAGTAGGACTACTTTAGAGACACGAAATTATGAGTGACGAGGGATTTGGATAAGAAGTCCCCTTGGAAGGTGGAACAACCAAAGTATGAAATAACTCTGTTCCTCTAATCTTGGAGGTGCAGAGGTGCTGCCATTCATTGCCTTGGTAGTTCTGGAGACAGCCACCTGGTTGTAGAGACAAGCTACAAGGACAGGCACCCCAGTGACTGACATGCCAGATTGTATTTAAGCTACCTACCCTTGTGTGGGGGTTTAATTCAGGGCTGTACTGTGGTGGTTTAGTTCAAGAGAAGCGTGATTCTGACTTTCCTCTATCCAAAGCAGTCAGGTCATTATCTCCTATTGTCAACGTAGAGAAGAGGGCAGCCTCTCCGAGCAGCCCCCTTAATGCACATACACTGGACATGAAGGCTACCTCCCTCCTTCGACTGTGGGGAGCCTAGATGTGGTCCTATGCAATGATCTGAGCTGCCCATTGCTACAGGGAAGCCTGCTGTGTACTGCAGCTGGTACCTAAGTCCTTCTTGGAAATCATAACAAGTCCAAGTGTTGCCCCAGCATTGCCAGATCAACACTAAACCGTGTCCCTCAGCACCACATCTCCACAGCTCTGAAACTCCTCCAGGGATCACAGGGACTCCACTACTGCCCTGGGCAGCCTCGGACAGCCCCGGACAACCCTGCAGGGTGGGAGGGGAGAAATTGTTCCTCATCTCCATCCTAAACCTCCCCTGGGGCAACTTGAGGCCATTTCCTCTTGTTCCTTGGGAGAAGAGACTGAGCCCCCCTCGCTCCAACCTCTTTTCAGGGAGCTGTTGAGATTAAGAAGGTCTCTCCTGAGCCTTCTTTTCATCAGGCCTAACAACCCCAGGTCCCTCAGCTGCTCCTTACCACACTTGTACTCTAGACCCTTCCCCAGCTTTGTTGCCCTTCTTTGCCCATGCTCCATAATGTGGACATGACCCTCATTTGAGGAAATCCTGGACAAACAAAATTTGCTGTCTCCACTCCACAGCCATAAAGTACCAGCCCTCCAGAACAAAGCTCAGGAATTTAGGAAGACCCATAAAGTGTGACAGGAGGACCAAGGGCATTTCCTAGCACTACTTATGCACCTCGTTGATGGCAGTGATGGAGTTAATGTAGCTCCCATCTACATGTTGAGCAGGCAGCTTGCCAGAGGCTTGAAGTCTGGTAAATAAGCAGGCACATCTCAGCTCACTGGGAACAGATTGTTAACTCGGTTCAGCTCAGGGTGAGACGCACCGCTGAGCGGCTGTCATTAGCGGAGAGGATTCAGTGGTCATGAAGGCATGTCACCGTCACAGCCAGAGCTGCACGGGACTGGGGACCAGGTAAGAGGAAATGGGTTTGGCTCTTAACCAAGCCTTGCAGTCCTTGCTCCACCAGCACTCCCGTTCCTCATCTATGTGTAACCTGCTGTTCAATGGGTGTTTCATGTTCAGCACCCGGCAACCAGCCTACGAACACGCAAGACTGCTCCTGCTGTAGCTGTGTCTCAAGGGCTGAAAGTTCCCCAAATCAGTCCTGAGTCCTTCCCTTTGTGCCAATCCCAATGCAAGGACCACCAGGTTCATTAGTATTACCTCAGATCCTTGGTGGGAAATCACAGAATCACAGAATGGCAGGGGTTAGAAGAGACCTCTAGAGATCATCTAGTCCACCCCGGCTGCTAAAGCATGGGGCAGAGAGACCTCAAGCAGCAGCATCCTGGCTGACACCATATGACAGAGACAACAAACTGGATGTTGCAGCTTGAGCTGCAGCAAAACCATTTCAGTTGAGTTACAGGACACTGACAGGCCTCTAAAACAGATAAGGACAGTCTTTTTAGTAGGGTTTGTTGCAGCAGTACAAGGGGTAATGGTTTTTAAACTAAAAGAGGGAAGATTTAGACTGGATAGAAGAATGATTTTGATAGAAGAATGATTTTTCTTACAATGAGGATAGTAAAACACCAAAAGGTTTATATATAATCCCTATATATATACACACACACACACACACATACCTCCCATACCTCTCTCTATACCTCCTTCTCCTTCTATAAGATGAAACACAAACAGCTTGCCCAGAGAGGTGGTAGATGTTTCATCCTTGGACACATTCCAGTTCAGGTTGGATGGGGCTCTAAGCAACCTGCCCCTGGGTGAAGATATCCTTGCTCACTGCAGGGGGGGTTGCACTAGCTGACCATTAACAGTCCCTTCCAACCCCAAACATTCCATGACTCTATGATTCTAACTGAAATCCTGTAAGGGTCTAGGTGGGGGGGTGGGCACACCAACCATCCCATCTCCAGGTAGCCAATCTCTCCCAACAGGCCATGGTTGTTATCAGTTGTGCAGCTGAGCACCTCTGTCCACCCAAGGGGCATGTCCCCAAGACAATGGACAAGATCATGAAGGGAACTGGATTCTCCAGTATTTTTTCCACTATCAAACCATCAGTTTGGCTTCAGCTAGTGGAGCCTTATCATCAGATCCCCTTCTAAAATCCAAAAACCAGAAAATACAGCTATCAGGAAGCTGGGCACTGCAAGAGCAAATTCTGGAACATGATCCATTTAGAGAAAAAAAAAAAAACAAACCAAAAAAAACCAGCAGATCCACAGCTCACCCTGCACAGTTCCCTGGAGCTCAAGCTCAGACACAGAATTATGGATCTATTATCTGGGCTAAAGGAAAAATGCATCAGAAGTCATCAGTATAGGGCACGCAGTGCACTTTGGAGCAGTTTCATCTCAGTCCAGCAGAAGCTTGGGGGGGACTCCATCTGCTCCAGACAGCTTGTCACAACACCAAGCTCGTGTTATTATTTGCGTGTCCTTGATGCAATTAGGAGGATCTACATGGGAACTTTCTCTCTGTCCCACGTTTGGTCTCAGCACACGGCAAATTCAAAGCTGAACTTCCAGCATCCCAAGGCATTAGAACAGAATTGGTCTCAGGGTCTCAAAACAAGCTGGAAAGTTTGCAGAGCCACAGCAAGGCAGGCAGGCTCATTTTTCTCAGCTGATAAAAAGCCTGAAGAGTGTTTTTATTAAATCCATTGAAGGAAACCCCAGGATCAGTGGCAGAAGGGGACGAGGGGTTGTTATGGAGGAAAATCCTCACTTAAACCACACAGAAATCTTAGAGAGAGGCACAGCAGGGGCACAGTGAATTATGAAAAATTATCAACAACTTCTAAAAACAAAATGACCTCAGCACTGTAACAAACCAGCTTTGAAAAATAGACACTAAAGCCCCACGAGGAGGAGGAATCCAAACTGTGTAGTGATACCACTCGATCACAGCTCCTATATCAACTGGCAAACAAGACTTCCTATAGCTCAAACTGGAGAGCTTTTGGGGTAGAAAAGTTGGGAATTTCATCTCTGCCAAGCTGTGAGCAGCTGTGGGGCATGGCAGAGAAACAACTGCAGTGAAAGCTTTCTAGGGCAGGACCTGCCTCCTATCACAATGGCTGCTTGGTTGGTGGTTAAATGATAGAATAAGAAACTGCAACATGGGGACAAGTCCCTTTGCAGGCAGACAGCTGGTGCTTGCCTGCGACAGCCAAACCAGACCCCACCAGATTTATGTTCAGCAGACCCAGATTTATATTCAGCAGCCAGCCACCGAGCAGGTGCTTGTGAAAAACATCTCTGTGATGAAGGGGACAGTTTTGAAGCCCTGTCCTGTACCTTGAATCCTTGCTCTGAACCCACCCCAGTCTACAAGCCTTGCTTACTGATCCAGCCTTCTTTTGCTTCTCTGTCCCTGACCAGGGAAGCCTCCTGCTTTCCAAGACCCTTTCCCTGACATGATGATGATGCCAACTTCTGCCCCTTCCCTGGTCCTTGATTCTGATCTCCATAGTTTTGTTACCTTCCATTCAACTCTAACCACAGCCTTGCTTACCCTTTGAGTAACAACACTCATGATTTGAGGATCTCCAGCACTGTCTCCTGTTTGGAGGAGAGCTAGCTTGGCTTCTAGTAACCCACATTGTAACAGAGAGAAAATCCAGGTGCCCTCTTTCCTTTGTAGTATTTGCATTTGCAACCTTCCTTCTACATCTGATGCAGAATTTGAGAGCAACATGGCAAAATAATGATGGGTTACCATCAGAGAAACTAAATGCAAGTTGGCCAAGTGACTTACCCATATGCCCTTGTGGCCAAGAAGACCAATGGTCTCTTGGGGTGCATTAAGAGGGGATTCTCCCTCTCTCCTCTGCCACAGTAGTCAGGCTGCATCTGCAGTACTGTGTCCAGTTCTGGGTTCTCCAGATCAAGAGAGATAAGGGAGAGTACTGGAGAGAGTGCAGGGGAGGCTACAAAGATGCTGAGGGGACTGGAACATCTCTGTGCCTAGGAAAGGCTGAGAGCCCTGGGGCTGTTTAGCCTCGAGAAGAGAAAACTGAGAAGGGGTCATCTCAATGTTTATCAATATCTAAAGGGCAGGGGTCAAAAGGATGGGGCCAGACTCTGGTCAGTGGTGACCAGTGACAGGATGAGGGGCACCAGGCACCAACTGGAACCCAGGAGGTTCCATCTGAAGAAGAGGAAAAACTTGTTTGGTGTGAGGGTGTGGGAACCTGTGCCAGGCTGCCCAGAGAGTTTGTGGAGTCTCCTGCTCTGGAGAGATTCCAAACCCACCTGGACACTGCACTGCTGGGCCCCCTGCTCTGGGTGACCCTTCTGGAGCAGGGAGGGTGGCACCTGATGATCTCCAGAGGTCCCTTCCAACCCTTACCAGTCTGTGGTTCTGTGAGTCTCTGTGAGGGATTTCTGTGGCAGATGCTCAGTGGAGTTGATTAGACAGAAATCACCTCTCATTCTCAGATCAGCCCTGGCCCACCCTCTCAATTCAGGTGGAGAAAGGGTCTGAAGAGAGAAATCTTTCTCCTTTTCAAGTGCTTCCCCCTCCATACTACAAAGTGTTGTTACCACCCTCGTGTGGCCTGTGCAAAGTGGGAACACGCAGCACATCAACCTTTCCCTAGGAAGCAGACTCCCAAGGAACAAATGATACCATTTTCTGCAAGTGAACTTTAAAGCGGAGGAAGCCTTTGTTTCTTAGATCCTTTTAGGTGCTGATCAATAATGAAGCTTCAAACCTCCACAAACACGCCTTTCCCTGCAGTCAAACCAAGCCTTGAGGCTGCCTTTGCTCCTTCTGATGATGGGCAGCCTTTCTTCCAGCCCAGCTTCACCACCCCTCCCGGAGGGTCTGCCATTCAGAAGAGGACCCAGGGACTGCACATTCAGTATTCAAGCCAGGAAACAGCTACAACATCCACGGAGCCAATTAGTAAGAAGGGTCAGCTGCCAGGGGAACAGTGACCAAACCGCCTTCCCGGGCTGGGCAAGCAGAGAGGGTGACACATAGTCACACAGGGCAACCCGTCTCAATCCCAGCTGTGTGTCCATCTCATTCATAATGCAGCCGGGCCGTTCACTGCTTTTCCCTGTTGTTTTCGATACCGGATGAACAGGAAAATCACTGATCATTAGCAACAACAGACAGGATCCCAAGGGCAAACTTTATATTGTATTCATAAAATCAGCTCTCCTCTCAGGCAGCCTGTCTCCCCGTGGCAGGTCCGCTCCACAGAGCATCTTTAAAAATACAGTTTTTATTTCAGTAGTGCCAAAAATCAAGGCTGCCTTATGCTAGACACAACACGATTAAGTAGATCATCTCTGCTCTGTAGAGCTTAAAATTTAAATAGTCAAGGCAATGTGTAAAGGGAACAAGAGACATAGGGAGGTGAGATGACTCTCCAAAATCATGCTGGAAATTAGTTCCAGGTCTGAGAATACTACTGTGGTCTCCAGTCAGAGGTAGGATCATTGGAGCCCCATCAATAACAAGCTGAAATACTCCAAGTGCTGAAGCATCTATCACTTTTGTTGGAGCCCATCCTGCACTCTGATCATCAGGAGCTGCTATGTCTGATATTTAGCCTGAAGCACTATTCTCTCCTAGTCATAATCTAGTTTACTACACAACATACTTTTCTCTCCCTGTTTTTCATACAATTCAGAGATCTTTAGTCTCTTAGGATGTGCTCCCGCCCGTCATTGCCCAGAAAAACTGCATGTTGCTCCTTGACCCTCTTGTGGTTCTTTCCTGAACTCTCTCTGGTTTCTCAGTCGTACAGGTTGATACTGTGCCAGATTACCAGTTCTGGCACTGCAGTGCTTTGGAGGTAGCTGCAGAAGAGAAAATTACTCTTATTTGCAGATCACTGCAGACAATGGAGGTTGAACTGGAGCTGCTAGTGGTGCTGGACTAGATAACCTTTAAAGGTCCCTTCCAACCCAAAACTTTCTATGATGATTTTATGACAAACAGTGCTTTCCACCCAAAGTACTTGCCTCCGCTTTCCTGGTTACTGACCTGCAGTGCAAACCCCTTGCAGTTACATGACAAGATGGCACCAGCATGTTACGCATTTAGCTTAAGTCTTGGCAAAACTGGGCCAACTTAAAAGCAAGGCACTGGCCTGACAACTCATCACATACAGTGAGATCAGCAGCGTCTCTCTTTGGGATACAGACGATCTCTCAGTCTGGATTTATAGGGATTAAAACAATACCTCTGACCTCATTTGGGACCCATAAACGGGAACCATCACACACAGTACCAGTACAACACCATGAACAATTCTGGCCAAATCTATATGTCATTGCTGGATAAAAGCTCATGACTGAAATAACCCTCCATGGCTGCAGCGCCCTGTGATGAGAGGATCCTTTGGCCACTTTGGCCAGCAAGAGAAGATGCTTTTCATAGAATCATAGAATCATTTTGGTTGGAAAAGAACTTTAAGATCAAGTCCAACTGTTAACCCAGCATTGCCAGGATGGTGCAGCATTGTCCATCTATGTAGACAGAAACTAATACAGACATGACTGGTTTGGGTATTGTCCAGCTATATAGACAGAAACCAATGCAGACATGACTCTGGGGATTTTTTCTTTTTCTTTCTCTTTTTCTTTTTCTTTTTCTTTTTCTTTTTCTTTTTCTTTTTCTTTTTCTTTTTCTTTTT
>JAAGNO010005684.1:9233-20193 GCA_033439905.1 Ceryle rudis | reverse complement strand
TATTTTTACAATTAACATATTATTATATACAAGTAATACTGTAAGTTGTATATATTTTCAGGAATTTTATTTTCCATTACTATTATAAACCTGAAAGCCTTAATGTTTCTTTCCAGGAAGGATGCAGCTTGCTAAATTGTTAACATTGCTCAAACTGAAACTTTGATAAACTCTATTTTTTGAAAAAAGTTGTTTAAAGGCAGTAATGGTCTTGTATGTGCAATATCTCAAGGTTTCGGCAGTAGAAAGAGATGTTCTAAAGATGTATTTTCTTCCCTTAATATAGTGAATAATACAGAAAAAAAAAAAACCCAAACAACCACAAACATGTGTTTTGATCTTTAACCAACAGAAACACTGCTCTTCTGAAATGGAAAAATGGGCCTGTCATTGTAGATGCTGGCCCCACAAACTATAAACAATGCACTTTTAAAATATTTTTCTAAAGCTTTCAAGGAGAATTCAGGAAGCACAAAATAAATTTTATTTGCCTTGTGACCCTTCCATTCTGACACCAATTTCCTTTTCTAATTTGAATTTGAAGAATTTTGGTTTTAAACAGTCGTGCCACGGCATTAATTAGCAATAGACACTTCTACTATTATTTGAACCACTCCTAGCAACTGCCTATAGGATGTGGCAATACGGTATGCTTTAAAATCATTGCAGAATCTACACTTTCTGCAGCATGACTGCAATGCTGACTTGTAACGTGGGTGCCCTCCCTTCTCCCCTGGCTTGCAGCACTGGCAAATCCCCCTGGGCAGGAGGTTCCGCTCCCTGAAGCTCTGGTTCGTGCTGAGGATGTATGGGGTCACGGGGCTGCAGGAGCACATCCGCAAGGTGACTGGAGTTTGCTTTCTTGGGTGACCTGTGGTGGGACATCAAGGGAAAATGAGCTGGATACCTATCTGCTTTCCATGATTTCTGAACACATCAGAAAGCACAGGCAACAGCTTTTAGGCAGCTCAGTTCATTAAGGGTGCTGCTCGTTTGCCTGACGTAGTGTCACAATTTCATACCAAGGCAAGAATCAAAACTGTCATCCATTTTGTGTTAATCTTTAGGAAACGTAAATATAGGAATTTGGAATTTCTAGTGTGTGGACTCTAGTTCCCTCTCAAATTCAGCCAGAACACATCCATGGTTTTATTGCAGAAAAACATGTTTATTCATTACTTATATATGTTATTACTGTGCTTTCATTGATAGCATGTTTAGGGATACAGTAGCTTATTTGGTGTGTCTATTTCTGCTACTTCTTTGTTTCCTGCTTAAAATACATCTTTTTTTTTTTTTTTTTTTAATAATGTGTAAAATTTGCAGTTTGTTAACATTGTTATGGATAAGTGCTAAGTTTATTCTCGATGTAAAAAGAAGGGATTTTTTTATCACTAAAAAACACATCTGGCGCCAGCCTAAGTTATATATATACTTCCTCTGTAGCAATAAAGTCAAATTCAAGCTTACCTTTCATCTTTATGAAGTTTAGGGAAAATTCTAGCGAGCAGAGATCCATGACATGGCTCTAAATATTTACAAAAATATCCATTAGCTAAGGGCCTGGTCTAGTATACTGAACTGCCTGCAGACACACATTCCTTTCTATTGTGGTACTGAACAGATTAATTCCTAAGAAAGGTTTTTCCCACTGTTGTAAAATCACTGCACGAGGAACTCTCTTTTGATTTGGAAAGGTTCTGGGATGAAAGGTACCCTCTTTCTTTCTTTCTCATTTTTATCACACTGTAATTTCCAACTGACTCTACAAATATCAGAATTAGACTTTAATCCCTAATGAGGCTTTCAGAAATAAATTCTGACAACAGTGGCAATCCTGACGTTCTGTCATCTTTGTGGCAATCTGATACATATCCTTCCAATGAAAAATCAGTACCAGGTTTGTTACCACTTTACTAGGCTACCATTACAGTTTCTAGTGGGATTCTCTCTCAGGTTAGATTTCTGGAGACTGCAATTATTTCAGTATGATGCCAAGTTTTTAAGTAGAGCTAAATCTCTCACTGGGAAAATAAAGAGTTGGAAGCCTCATATCAATGACATGGCCTTTTAACAGGCTAGTTTCCACACGTCCATATTTACATTCAACAGGTTCCCTCTTTCTTTGTCTCCCAGGCATTTCTCTGACTGTCCAGCCAAAAAGTGCTTGTCATCCTAGAATAGCAGGCTAAAGACCATGTTTTTATATTTCCTTTGACAATACAGTTCAGGAAGGCAGAACAAATAAATCTTTTCTTGAAGATGCTGACTCCAAATTAAAACTCAATTATGTTCCCTTACTTGTAAAAGTAATTCAGACAGCTAGATTTCAAGGGCTTGTTGAATTGAGTGTGTTTGTTTAGTATTTCATTAAGGACTAAATTGTTCCCTAATATACAGAGAAAAATAATTTATGACCTTAGGTTTGCAACTTTGAAAGGGCAAGAGGGGCAATTAAGTGCAGACTTTGGCTCACTGTATGCATCTGTCAAAGTGGAACCGTTAAGTTAGTTTCTCCTTGACACTCCCCTACCCCCCTGGATGAATGTTGAGGGAAATTCAGTGGGTTCCAAAGCAGCCTTAAAGAAAAAGTAATTTCTATCTCTAGCAATTCTCTGTTGAACTTAAATTTCAAGAAATGATTGCATTTAATTTGCTCCTTGCTCTAGCAGAATGTAAGATCTCTCTTGTGAATTTACAGACATGGTGGTAAAGTTGTATCAGTAGCTGCAAATTAACAATTATAAATGTTTTTCATATCTTGCACATTTTTCTCTCTTCTCAGGTATTATCATGGGTTCCAGATATATTGTGATGGCTTTTAGTAGTGTAGTAATGAAGTATGTAAAACAATGTGACACTGGTTTACATTTTCAAACCTATAGACAAGATTCCAAATGAAAAGCAATTTGGAATTTAACTTTACTTGTTAACTTCACTTTAACATTGCTTATACCAGTGCTCAGCCTTAAAAAGTTGCTTTCTTCTAAATATGTTGTAGCATCCAGCTTTTATATTCCCATTGCTGGCAAAGGTAGTCCTTGAAGAAAGTAGCTGGTGCTATATCTTGTGTACATGGGACTTTTAGCTGGGTTTCAAGGGAACCTCTGTAGTTGACAGAATTATTTCTGAAGCTGCGTTTTATTACAGCAGGTGATGGAGTGGACACAGGTAGAATGAGAAGAGACCTAGGAACAGTGGCAGAAGCAGGTACTGCCCTCCAAGGGAATAGCTGAGTGGCTGGAGCTGGGCAAGCAGGAAGCAGTGTTCTCTCTCTGTTGTGTTAGTAAGGACTTCCCCCAGGGAAGGGGCCACAGAATCAGGCAGAAGAGCAGTGGTTTGAAACAGCTACTCAGGCTGGAACCTGGGGAAGGAGATGGCTATGGTTGGGATGTAGTGTGAAGTTGTATGCTACATAGCGTTCATATGTCAACATATTTGTGTGTAGGGCATGTCATTGCTGCTCATGCTATACAACAGCAGCTAAGGCACATCTGTTCAAATGCAGGGCCTTATTGAGAGATTTGAGATCCAGAGTTTCAGTTCCTTTCTGAGTTTATAAAAATCCCAATATAGATGCTGATCACCTAGGAAAAAAAAAAAGACACTTCAGCTCCTAAGTCATAGAAAATTGTAGAAAGATGTATCATGTGTTTATTGACTTCCAGTTAGGCTGTTTTTATGTGCAACCAGGTGTTGCTTACAAAGGGATTTGAGATTTTCAGTAGTGATGAGCTGACGTGCTATAGACCAAAAAAACTACTGCATATCCTTAAAAAGCCATCCTATTTGCTGTTTGATTAGCAAGTTTCTAAATGGAAGACCAAAGATATCTGGAACTACCTAAACTTTTTTTTTTTTCTGGGATGTAAATTGTCACCAAAAACTATTTCTCTTTTTCTTTTTCTTTTTCTTTTTCTTTTTCTTTTTCTTTTTCTTTTTCTTTTTCTTTTTCTTTTTCTTTTTCTTTCTCTTTCTCTTTCTCTTTTTTTCTTTTTCTTTCTCTTTTTCTTTTTCTTTTTTTTTTCTATTTTGTGTCTGGTCTTGTAGAAAGATGGTTTGGAATCATATATGTTCTGCAAAGCCGGAAAATAAAATTTCACTAAGATCTTCATTTGGGCTGGTACCCTGTAATATTTTTTATTAATGATTCAGGCACGGGAGATCATTGAATTTGCTGGAGATAATGAAATAAGGGCAGTGGTTAAGACTCAGAAGGACATCATCATTTTGCAGGCTGATCTTAATAGAGAAGGTGAATAGGCACAGAAGTAGAATATGAAATTTAATGTAGCTAAGTGTGAAGTGATGCATGGGGCTAAGAGCAGTCTCTGAGCTAAGTGCATTTTAAATGATGCTGAATTAGTAACACAAAGGAGTGGGACTGAGAGTTAATCGACAGAATCAACATTTACCGTCATTGTACAGTGATGTAATAGAACATCTCAGGGTCAGGCTTCCCAAAGAGGTCAACAGGAGAAGCAGGTGAGGGCAACAGCAGGCTCAGCTAATGACCCTTGAGGTAGTTAGAAGGAGACTCATTTGCTGCACTTTCTCCTGATGCCAAGCATCATTCTCAGCTGCTACTTAAAGCTGTCAGGCAACTCGGGCTGCTCACACCCTGTTTTCTGATCTTTATTACTTTGCCAAAGTTTAATTGGCCCAGCTGATGCTTCCCAAGCTGGGTGTCTGCTGCAGGCTGGTTAGTTAGTTATTTGTGTTATTATTTGCCAGAGGAGGTGGAAGCAAGAAGGAGGGGAGGAAGCATGGGTTTCAATAAGAAATGAGTGTGACTCATTCCAAATCAAAAATGCATTGAAGAAACCATTAAAAAAGATTCTTACAGCTTTTTTTTTGGGGGGGTGGGGCTGGGGTGGGGCACAGGGGGAGCAGTGCTGCCCCTTCCCTGCTTTGGAATAAGAATTTGACACGATGTCCTGGGTTTGGCTGGGACAGAGCAAAATCTCTTTTCTTCTTAGCTCGCTTTTTAGTAGCTACAATACTGCTGTGTTTTGGATTCAGTATGGGATTTGGTGTGAGAAGAATGCTGATAATATACTGACATTTATAGTTGTTGCTAAGGAATCAAGGACTTTGCAACTGCTCATGTTTTGCTATTGTGCAGGTGTACAAGAAGCTGGGAGGGAACATGGCCAGGAGAGCTGACCCCAACCAGACAGAGGGATATTCCACACCATGGGACGTCATGCTCAGTGTATAAACAGGAGGGAACTGGCCAGGAGGGGACAATTGCTGCTCAGGCATCGGTGAGAGAAGGGTGAGAGCAATTGCCCTGTGCATCACTTGTCTGTCGTGGGTTTTATTTCACTCTCTCTGTTATATTCCTTTTCATTACAGTTATTATTATTATCATATTTTATTATCATTCTAGTTTAGTTTAACTTAGTTATTAAACTGTTCTGACCTCAACCCACAAGTTTTCCTTTTTGTTTTTTTCATTTCTACTCCCCATCCCACTGGAGGAGCGAGCAAGAGGCTGAGTGGTGTTTAGTTGCTGGCTGGAGTTAAACCGTGACACATGAGAAAAGAGAGACAGAGTAATTCTGATGCCTGGAGAATACCTTTTCCCACTCCCTGGAGGTCATGAATTTGCTATGTTTGAAAAACCTCCAAAAATTTCAGCTTTCCAATTACTCAGGTCAGGCTTGATAGTATGAGGTAACTACATCCCCCGAGATATTAGTTTGCACTGACCATGCTCCTTCTCCTCACCCATCCCAAAGGAAGCACCCAAGGAAACCAGAGACACTTCAAGATGTGCTAGCCCAGCACAGTGAGAGCAGCTTCAGACTTTCCTTGCAACAGTCCCCTCTTATTTAGGCCAAGAACTTGGGACAAGGAAACTTTTATCCATAAACTCATTAGGGTCCCTTTTGGCTTTGCAGGCCATGTCTAAGAAACAGATAATAGAATGGGATGGAATAGAACAGAAAGAAGAAGAAGAAGAAAGAAAAGAAGTATGAGGATAAGAAAGAATAAGAATAGAAGAAAGAAAAGAATAGAATAAGAATGAAAAATAATAGAATAAGAATAGAATATTTTTAGTTGGAAGGAACTTACAATGGTCACCTAGTCCAACTGCCTGACCACTTCAGGGCTGACCAAAAATTAAAGGAAGTTATTAAGGGCATTTTCCAAATGCCTCTTAATCACTATAAGACTCGGGGCATTGATGACCTCTCTAGGAACCCTGTTTCAGTGTTCAACCACCCTCTTGGTAAAGAAATCCTTCCTAATATCAAGTCTGAACCTCCCTTGGTGCAGCTTTGAAACATTCCTACATATATTACCGTATCCCAGGAAGAAGAGCTCAGTGCCTCCCTTTTCTCATCCCCTCCTTAGGAAGCTGCAGAGAGCAATGAGGTCACCCCTCGGGCTCCTTTTCTCCAAACTAAACAAACCCAAAGTTCTCAGCTGCTCCTTACAGGACATTCCTTCCAACCCTTTCACCAGCAAGAGTAAAGAACAAAAGATGAACCTTAACACAAGCAGATGTTGGTTGAGAGTATCTGGAGTGATGGGACAGACATTTGCTGCAACCCAACCCATGATAAGGCATCATTTTGGGACGCTACTAGTGGGCTTGGACCAAAACCTCACCAAGAGTCATGTTCACAGCTTGGATGACCACATGTTGGTGCTGCCAGCCCAAGCCCTGGCCCATGTCAATTTGCCAGTGCAGACATAGCCTAGTGCTCCCATCTCACATTTTTTACGTCAGCAGACATAAAAGAGACTTTTATACTCCTCACATCCTGATCAACACACAGCACCCTGTCATCCCATCAGGGTTAGAACAAGCAGAGGAGTTCTGCAGGATGATTCTGAGAGATGAATCCTAGTGACAACCAACAGAGCGAACAAGACAGAGGAATTCATGGAAATGTAGCCTTTTTTTTTTTCTTAAAAAGAAAACAACAACAAAAAACCACCAATACACAAGAAAAGAAGAAAAGTTAAAATCCAAGCTAGGAGATGCCAAAAGTTGCCAGTGTACATACTTTAATTCAGCCTCTTTCATATATGCTCATTATATTATAATCTTAATTACATGGTTGCATGGGTTTTGTCTGCAGAATTTGGCTCACAGGATACAATGTGCTCATTGAGTCAGGCACCAGGTTTCTCCCTGTCATTCAGTGGATAACCCCATCCCTTATTTTTCTGCACAGCATACGAGCCTGGCTCAAAAGGCAGTATTATAAATTCCCAATTCTTTTCTCTGCTGATCCCCCATGACAGAAGTTTCACTGGTATGAATGAATTTACTTTCAAAACACTCTCCTGAGATGATGCTGTAGTATGATCCTCTCAGTAAATGCTAGGAGCTGAGACACAGAGATAAAAACCATATATCCATTATGACTGTTTGATTTGAGCTTGCCGTGACCCATTTTTTCCAAAAGGTTAGCCTTTTTTAGAGCTTTCTTTGTTAAATCTCTAAGGTACCATTCATTTTAGTTGCAATTTAACTATTCAAGATTTTCACAAAGTAGTAGATGGCTTGGTTTCAATGAATGGTCAACAAAGAAGATTTTAGTCCAAATTACTTCTTGTGTGTATGTGAGGAAGGGACTTTTGTGATAGTCAGGGCTGAAATAGGGCTGGTCACAAAACAGAAATTCTCTGTTGAATGAGGAGAAAAAAATAAGCAAGATTTCATCTGTGAAATATTTTAATGAAATTGAGATATTCTGCAATGGATAAGGGGGCAAAAATCAGTAGAGTCATGGTTAGGTTGCGTTTTTGGAATGGGCTTAGGCCAAGCTTTAGTCCCTGCTCTGAATCTCCTGAAATTGTTCCAAGTTTTAGCAAAAGATAAATAACTGAAACATTCACAAGAGGCAGACTAATGGGCCAACCACACCACTCTGAACTCCCGGGGGTTTCTATCTTCAAGTGACTGTCCAAATTTAGCTGGCACTTAAAACCACCTCTCACTAGACCATATTGCCCCATCCAACCTCATCTTGAACACATCCAGTGATGGAGCATCCACAACTTCCCTGGGAAACTTGTTCCACTGCCTCACTACCCTCAGAGTGAAGAAATTCTTTCTAATGTCTAATCTAAATCTACCCTGCTCTAGTTTAAAACCATTGCCCCTCATCCTGTTGCTACATGCTCTTGTAAACAGGCCCCATCCCCAGCTTTCTTGCAGACCCCCTTCAGATACTGGAAGACCGAAATAAGGTCTCCCTGGAGCCGTCTCTTCTGCAGACTGAACAGCCGCAAATCTCTCAGCCTGGCCTTGTAGGAGAGGTGTTCCATCCCTCTGATCATCTTTGTGGCCATCCTCTGGAGCTGCCCCAACAGGTTCATGTCCTTCTTTTGTTGGGTGCTTTATATGGGATCTTTATGAGAGTTTTGCTTCCCTTAATAAGTCAAGGAAACTGGAGATTGGGTAAACCCTAAAGTATTAGGCAAAAATGCAACACAGTCACCAGGAAAGAGCACAGAATCACAGAATAGCTTGGGCAGGAAGGGACCTCTGGAGGTATCTGGTCCAGCTCCCCACTCAAAGTAAGGCCAACTCCAAAGGTAGATCTAGCTTTGAATTTAGATGAGGTTGTTCAAGGTCATGTCCTTGAGCTGTGGCTTTAGCTGAGAAGTAATCCAGGGATTTCCCTTGGAAAGGCTCACCAGCCATGGGCACATACTCATCTCTAGGGGCTCTGCTGCCTCTTCTCAGGAGGTTTCTGACCGTAACTACTCCCTATTGCAACAGAGCAATGAATTGCCTTGTCCACATCTCATCTCTAAGTTGTGCACATCTCCATACATTGTCCCATTTCAAAAATGTGATTTATGAATTATTACCAAACCTGCTGCACTTCGCAAGTGGGATAGGTGAAAACCCACATTTCCTGCTCTCTCTAAAGAATTTCACAGACCCTGTCTAAAACACAACTGTTTAATTGCATTCATTAGTACGTTCAAGATAATGTAATGCTCAAGAAACAAGTACCGAGCGTGTAACAAGCCAGATGTATGAGAAAGGTGATCTGCCAGGCCATGGGAGCATCTCATGAGAGGCAGCCCAGATGATAGCCTGCTGTCCCCAACCCTTGTGCAATTAGAGACTTTATCCTAATGCGTGTACCCACGTGGGCACCGGTGACCGGCATCCTGCCCTCTCCCAACTTTTGAGAGCTCGTCTTTGTAGCCTTAATGTCCTTTTAATGTAGAATTTTTTATGTAATTATTTATTTACATGACCATGTGGCCTAGAGGGGCTCACTTACAAGGGTTGCGTGAGAAGACTGTGATTACTCAGGCTTTGCAGAAGACGATTAAAGCAGCGTGACTAAAGTGTTTAAAGTGATCTGTCCTAAAAAAGG
Organism: Ceryle rudis; assembly: GCA_033439905.1. NCBI lineage: Eukaryota > Metazoa > Chordata > Aves > Coraciiformes > Cerylidae > Ceryle > Ceryle rudis. The sequence continues at coordinate 10,831 of JAAGNO010005684.1, read as the reverse complement.
GCAATGTGCGAAGTGCCCTCTTCCTGCAGCTGCTGTCTGTGTTCACAGACAGATTTGTTAACTGCAGCGACAAAAGGAACTTCTTTCTTTTCCCTCTCATCTCCTTGGCTTTAATCAAATGCAGCAAGCACTGGGTTTTAACTCCTTCCAGTTGCCTGCTTGAATTGTTGACTCATTTTCAGGGAGTTACACGTTCACCAGCCTCTTGACAGCAGCAAGGTGGGAGACAGGCCCCCAAAGGCATAATTCGAAGACAGTATATTTTGCAGACCTGTCAGGAAGTTCTTCATTTGGGCTGCTGAGCCTTTATTACTAGTGACATGTTGTAAGGCATAGAGGACCCAACTTGCATCTCAGATTTCAGGATGAGTTTGCAAGACTGATAGAAAAAAACCCAACACAGCAGCCCAAACCCAAAAAAAAGAGCCCATCTCTTCAGCACAGAGCTTATCTAAGCTGCTACTTGCCAAGTGAGATAAACATGGGCCCTCACAATCTGATTATCACAGCCATTTCACAGGCCACTATGAAATTAAACTGGCTGATCTGTTCAGATAGAGGCGAGGGTTGAAGAGCTGAAGGGTGAAAAGGAAGGATGGAAAAGGGGAAGACAAAGGAATTTTGTTTCATCGCTTGGTTTATAGAAAATCAGCCTCAATATTCACTGTGGGTGGCAAAGTTGGAAAGAAATGATGAGCAGGGAAAAACAAAATAGCAAATGGAAATCTGAATTTGGGGAAGAAGAGACTGATCAATAACATTTTCCCTAGAGCTTTCCAGTGTTTGTTCACGTGCAAACGCTGGAGAGTAGTTGCTTTTTGTTTGCAGGTGGAGTTTGCTATGTGCATCAAAATGACACAGGAAGAAACAGAGCTGGAACTTAAAGAGTATTTACTGGGGGTTTTAGAGCATTCTCCATCTGGACAAAGTGGGCAAGATGTAGTTCAGAACCACAAAATGTCTCCTGAAGAGTAGTCACTGTCTCCTACCCCCACCTGTAAAGGTCAGGTTCTTCATGAAAACTATGTGGTCCTGCAGGAAAATAAAACAAGCACAGCCCCAGGGCCTTATCCAGGAGAAGGTGCCCAGAAAGGGGAAAAAAAGGATGAAGTTGCAGCTGAACAGGTTCTGTAGGGCTTGAGATATGTAAATACAATGCTCATAGAAGACATCTCATGAAGGAGATGGTTTTCCAGAATGCAAGACCCCTCCTTCTAAATAATCCCCTCAGCACCATAATTTCTAAGGTCAAGGGACACAAGCTGTTGCATATACTACATTTACCCCAAAAGTAGTTTTTCCTCAATGGAGAATGAAAGGAAGGAATTGGGGTGAATGAAACAGAGTGTGGCCAGCAGGTCAAGGGAGGTTCTCGTACCCCTCTACTCTGCCCTAGTCAGGCCACCTCTGGAGTATGGCATCCAGTTCTGGGCTCCCCAGTTCAAGAGGCACAAGGAGCTACTGGAGAGAGTCCAGCAGAGGCTACAAAGGTATTGAGAGGCCTGAAGCATCTCTGTGGGCTGGACAGGCTGAGAGCCCTGGGGCTGTTCAGCTGGAGAAGAGCAGCCTGAGAGGGGAGCTGAGCAATGCTGAGCAAG
>JAAGNO010005683.1:15522-26802 GCA_033439905.1 Ceryle rudis | reverse complement strand
TCTGGTTTTCTCTTTAAGAAAACAACCTGTAAAAAGAGCTTTCTTGTATTCAAGGATAACTGTAAAGAAAAAAAAAAGACAGCAAATTTTTCTTTCTGCTTGCTCTGTTGGTAGGGGGTAACACAGCTGTAATCTGGCACCCAACCCCTCAAAATGATAAATATGGGAAGGCTATAACTGTACAGGTACTTCACACAATAACACAGAAGAGCTTCTCAATCTCCATGGGTTTCCATGAAAAAAAAAATTCATGGGATGTTTACCAGCAATAGCTTAACTAAAGTTAGGCCTGCCCCAGAATGAGGTGACTAATGCAATACAAGTTATTCAGCCTGTGGTCCGTGACCACTGCTGACCTTCAAAGAGCTAAAAATGCAACGGGAAACACCCACCACAGGCCTAATCTCCCACCAACAGAAGATTTGGAAAAATGCACCTTACAAATGGGAAAGGCCTCAGCACAAGAGCAGTTAAATTCCAGACAGGCTCAGCAGCATGCAAGTTCCAGTGATGTTTTGAAAACTCCACTCATCTCCAGTACTGCTTTTGTGGAACAACTCTTCAGAATCAATATCCCACAGTGGCTGTCCCGCACACCCAATTCAGCTGCAGAATATCAACTCCCCCTTGAATAATCTAAGTAGCAAATACTGGGCTGCCAAAGGACTCTTAAGTTATATTGCATTTAGGGAATGATGGCACTCCCATTTCCAGCCAACACTGAAAAGTTCTCATAATACCTATGTATCACCTACTGTAATTACGAAAGAGGTAACCAATATCCTAGCTTACTCTATTTCCTTTCTAGTATTTCTTTACTGACTCCTTTCCATCTTATGCTGCTAATTGGAATAGAAATAAATGGATGGCTTTGTATTCTGCAGAAGGATGAATACAGAGCATTCAGATAATCTTAAATGACTCAAAGATTTCATCTTTACTTCTAGGATATTAACAGTATATATAATTCTAGTCAGTAAGGTTTTAATCACCAAAATATACAGCCTTACATAACTCCCCCCTTTTATGAAATTTTCACAGGTTTTTTCTATTTTTATCTGCAAGTCCCATTCAATTAGAATCTTAATATCTGAGAAAACTACACTTGTATATTGTTACACAGAAGTCTGAATTATATTAAAAACTACAGTGTGAAGCATTGGTAGAAAAGATACATGAAGAAATTAGTTTGAAACCATTAAAAAGATGGAGGTGAGGTTTCCAGCTGTTTGTTCATTTCAGCATAACTGTACCAATCAGTATTTATTATCAAGCTGTTATGAAAATAAATTCTAAAAATAATAATCCATGCTAGAAATGCAGCTATAATCATTCTTGTCTATTTGAAAGTATCTTAACCTTGGCTTGCAAACTAAATAAATAAAAATATGCAGCAGCATTTAAACACAATGCAGTTAAAATTCAGAATGTGCCCAGACAAAAGGTCTTCCTGAATACAGACACTTACTGATCATGCCTTTTATCTTGAAGGCAGACTGAGGCAATATAAACATTTTGTTATTGAATGTACATATTGAACATAAAAGACATATTCGACTACGATCAGAACTTTACTTATGAGTATTACTAGAGATAAAAATCTAAAAATTGACACAATGCACCTGGGAGAGTTTCTCAGCTAAGATTAAAGTTAATAGCACTAAGAAATCTTAGATAAACTAATCATCTGCCACACTAAATGTGTTTAGAGTTAAGTACTATGATAGATCAAGTCAGGCATCTCTGTTCTTTGGAAGAAATGAGTTAACAACCATTAAAGGAAGTGAATCTTACCATACTTAAAGGTTTTTAGGTATGCTTGATCCCCCAGAGCACTTATCTGGTAGATGTTATGCTCCACAAGTTAGGGCAAATGAAATTTTGAAAAAACGTCTAACACACAAACTTGCCTCAGCAGCCTTGTCACACTGTCTAAACCTGACAACAAAGGAAAAGGCAAAACCACAGGCTTTCAGCTTCACTGCAATTTTTCAGTTTCAAATCAAGACAAGAGAGTGTACTTGTACACAATTACCAATCACTCCCAGAGATCTACAAGTGTATTTGAAAGTCTGGATGACTTCTTTGAGATTATCTCAGATAACTTACCCTCAATTTGATATTACAGGAAATATCATAGCCCTCAAGAGAGCAAAGATTACCTTTTTTTTTTTTAAGGGAGATTATCTCAAGATGGTTCACACAAGTTGATGGAAAAGCTATTTAGCCATCAGAGAGGCAGATGCCCTTCGATAGCTTTGACAAGCTGAATGCATCCTCTCAGCAGTACTGGGTAGGCCTGAAAGATGAATCAGGTTTATAAACACTTTGCTAGATTAAATCATCTGTTACCTACTTGAAACAGATCCTTGCAGTCTGCAAGTCAGTCTTCAGGAAAGAATAAAGTAAGCCTTTGGAGTAAAACCCTTTTGCTTCTAAAAAATAAAGTCACAAGGGAATTGGAAAAATGGACTAAAGACCTGTATATTAGGAGACTTGTGACAGAGCTCCTTGTATTGCTGAACGGATTATTTTGTAGCCAGAAGTGGAATTTCAAATTGCTACGAATTTATTAATTGGAACTTACTGAAAGATGAACCCAAAAATGTCACCTAACTTTTAGCTGATCTGTTTTATCCTAGAGGTTGATTTTTTTTAAAAGAAAAATTCTGACCATCACACACTTCCTACTCAATTTCACACTTGGAAATTGGCTTTTTTTTTTAAAAAAAAAAAAAACCACACACCAAATTCTTCATTTAACATACACACACTCTTGCAATTGGTATCCCTCTTACCCAGCAGCTGAATTAATTTAAATTACATAATCTACAGTGGGACCTTATGGTACAATGGCTAATCTGCATACAAGAATCTTTTATGTAACATTTTACACAATCCTCAATCAAACTAGGGCTGTTCTACACTGGGTTTGTTCTTTTACCTAATTTGTTTACAAACAAATATCTCCGAAAATGCATTTTGTCAGCTTAAGGCCACTGAGATGGGTGCTTTTAGAGAGGCTGGTAGCTTCCAAAGTACAGTTCACTTTTAATACTTAAGGCAATTTCCTAGTCCAGTTTGGAGCACTTTGGCTGGAACAGACACACAGACCAGTTCTCATACTTCAGATTGCTTGCTTCTATTCTGTACAGAGCATAGAATTTTTTTTTCCTAGGCAATCACATTTTAAATTTCACTAGATTCAGCACATGCCAGGAAGTTCCATACATCCAGAACCCCAGTTTGTCACACACTTGACCCACAGATAAACCCAACTGAGTCAAACAGACTTTCTATTTGTTATGTGCATGAACCCAGTTACATGGAAAAAGCAAATATGGACATTGCAGTAAATTTTAATTAGTCCACTTGCATTCATATTTAAGACCTTGGGAAAATTAATAAGAGTTAAAGTTGGTTAAAAAATAATGCAAAGTGAAGTTAGGGTGAGGTGCTGAGATTTGTTTAAATATGAAATGCATGGTGATGTTAAAATTAAGAGAAAATACCACCTTGACCTTAGACAAGCCATCCCTCACAAAACTGTGAGACACAGGAAACAACTGAAAGCAATGAAACAGTAACATCATCTAATTATGTTCAGCACAACCAATTCACCAACATGCAATTAAATAAGATAGTTCCTACAGAACATTTGCTGAAGGGCAGAAGTGGGACTTTTCAGCTAGCTAGCAAACATATACAACATGAGACTTTGTCAAGGCCCCAGAGGAAACAGGACTTAAAACCCTTTTGGAGAAGGCTTTGTTTATATCCTAAAGCCACAGGCAGACAATGAGCAGATAAAAGACACAAACATGTACATAAAGGAGTGACCTGAAACACGGGCAACAATGCTGTATTTTCTGTTTGTGAATCTTCCACAAGCACATGAAGTTTCAAATCGGTTGCTGCTTTCTGACTTTGATGACACTTCTGATTTGCAGATCATGTCAGAAGGAAATGGAGAGAAGAGAGATGGCCAGGCTGGTGAACAAAGGGTAACTTTAACAATAGCGTAAGAGAGCTTTCTTACACTACATGGGAACAAGGGAATTCAGTCACGATGGTTTAGACTAGTATTTTGGAGGTTAAAAAAAAAAGAAAGCATTTCATCCAGAAACTTTTGCTTATACAGAGTATCTACCAATACTGTAACAGCCTGACAGTTTGTGTTCAGTCTACCTATAAAAGAGAATTTACCTTAAAGCTACAGGTTAAGCAGTGAAGGAAGGGGGCACAGTCCACCACAAGAGTGAAGCTGAGGGGTAAGACAGCTGCACTTTGGCTATGCTCAGTCAGAGCCATAGTGCCTAACACGTTGAAAGGCAGGCAGAAGTATTAGACATTGGAAAGCTACAGCATACTGTCCATTCCACCAAGGGGATTACACTCTGAAGAGTGACTATGCCACCACATTATTGACAACAGCAGCTGGAGAAGAGGCCAAGCTACAGAGTGGATAAAGGCATAACAGCCACTACTAAAGGGGAGGATAAAGTCCCATTTCCTTCCCTGGGGTAAATCCCTGTCTCTATACCAAATGTATCATGTGCAGCAATTTAATTGGCTCTAGCATCAAAGCAGAGAAGGTCTGTTAACAGAGACGTACTTTCCAGGAAGGCTTGTTCACACAGCAAGCCTTTTACAAAAAGTCTTAATTCACATTTAACGGGCAATTACAGTCATTGGAAACTATGGGTATGAAAAGCTCAGGTCAGTATAAGGTAATGCTGCCAGCTCTAGCTGAGCACTGCCCAGACCATCAGCCAGGAATGGGTCCACAGCTGAGCTAAAATGAGGGGCCTTCCTCAAAGCCTCAGAAACACGGGAGGATGCTACCTAATCCACTCAGGACAAAATCCCATCAGAAAAGAATCTCTCCTTCATCCACTGTGCGTCTGCTTTTAACCTAGCAAAGAAGGTCACTGCTTAACCTGCCTATGAATAACTACCATCTCTTGTTCAAAATGGCAAAGCAAAGACAAAAACCCTAACTACATTCTTCCCCCACTGTGGGAGCAGGTGAGATGCAATGCTAAGGGGTAATAATAATAATAATAATAAAAATAAATGTCTGAAGTAGCAGAATAAAGCTTCCAGAAAATATTTTATAACTAAGAACCATAGCTCAGATCTGAAATGCATCTTTCCTAGCCAGCCCCTGTTCCCTAGGACTTTTAGGCCCACGTGTCTAAAATTACTACCTCTATTCACTGCACTCAGCTTTGAATTTTGTAAAAACAAATAAAATACTACTAATCATTTATGTTTTACAAAAAGGTCAAAGTTATTCTGGGGCGACAGCTGGAACACAACCAGTAACGCCTGTATTTTTCCTCCTCTACTCCCACCATGCCCTTAGTGTGTGGTGTATCAATACAAAACTATTTTTAATTCATTTGCTGCCTTGGTGGTCATGAAAGACTGGTATTATGCCACTATTCATTCTAAAAAAAAACCCTTATTTATTAAAGATCAAACATAATGAGAAAATACATTTTTAATTCTCTAGCAGTGTCAAAAGCCCTGCTATGAAAACACTTTCATGTCTTGCCTAAATTGGTTGGGTTTTTATACACAACCCCCCAAAGAATGGCAAACTTTATTTCTTTGAGCCTTTGTAACAAGTACCTTAAATAAATTTATAAAAATACTTCTAAATGCTTGTTCTTTTGGCCTAGAAAACCATTCTGTATCATATCTTTCAAATGTTCTTTATATTTCTTCAAGTAAGAGTATTGCAAAATACGTAGAATATTTTTATTGCTGAACTTGAGTGAAAGTATTCAGCCAAAACATGGCTTAAATTAAAACAAGTCAAAACTAAAGCTTACACCTATATAAACAGGCACTTGGGAAAAAAAAGAAAGATAACTGTTGGCTTTGAATTAAAACCAGCACAACAGCTCTTTGCACTTCCAATACTGTTCTTATACAACATAGATTTGAGCTGCAGAAGCATTATTATCAGCAGACTCATCTATCACCATGGAGAAATATAGAAACATCTTGATGGTAATCCTAAACTGTAACACAGTGTCATCACACGGCTCCATTATTCTCTCTTAGGGAGCCATTCCACTCAAACACCAAATTACACATTTTTCCTTCCAGTTGCTTCAAGATACAATTTTGTCCTGCCCTAGCTATGTTTTACTTCACCATTCTGTCCATCAATAAAGGCTACACTTCTACTAGCACTGAAATATCCATGGATGGTCACAGCATACTCAGTTTGATTAATAAACTGGACCTGATGACATGAAGCTCTTTTTCATTTCAATGACTTTGCTAAGCCCGCATCATGGACATTTGAGAATCTGGCCAACAGGCTGAACTCACTCGTGCACTGCAAGCAATTCACGATCAAAGTCTTTCCCTACCACCCCCAGACCTCAAGAAAAAGAGACAAATATCAAAACACAGGATTCAAAGGGACATATACATGTATGCGCACAGAACCACTGGAAGGGTTGGTTAATCATTTTCCACTATGACCTAGAAAGACAGTATGCTATAAATTTTAGCAAGATAATAAACAACAATTGATTTCTTTAGGTCCTACTCCTTTTGTTTGGGGGTAAGGGCAACAGCAGCAGGCTCCAAAAAGGCCAAGTGGTATCTGCTCCAAAGACCCTCTCAACTGGAAACACGACTCCATTCAAAACACATCAGGAGCCCACAATTTATTCTAGACCAAAAGTATTCTCACTTGGCCTTTTCACAGCCATACAAGGGGAAGATGAAAAATGTAAAAAAAAAAATATATATAAAATAAATTATTCTGTAGCTTGGACAGCTACTGAGCACCAGCTCTTACAAACCCTGCAGTCATCTACTTCAACCCAGAGATGTGAAGCCTGAAAGCCATCAGATCCAGTATCATGGATCCAGGCGGACAAACCACCAGAAAACACAAGCAAGGTTGAAAATCCTGCCTGGCAAACAAGATCATAATGAAAATTGTGCCTAGCTTCCAGGAGAACATTTTTATGTTGACAAGACTGCAGGTTTCCGCAAACCTTTTCTTTTAATCTGAATATTTCACACCATTTTTTCATCCATCACCTCTGTGCTGGTATACAGAAAGCATATGCACAAACACTGGTACACAGTCCCAAGAGCAAGTTGTCTATATAATCCTTGGGGCCAAGCGTTTTTGCAGGGAGCAGGAAGACATCACTCTGAAAAGGGTTCTGACAAAGTCAACAGGGGTATTTATGCTGTGACATGCTCATTTCTGTCAGTATGGATGACAGTTAGGGATCCTCTAGAGGGGAAGTGGGTTTTTTTTCTGAATATATTTCCCAGCTCTTTTTCCACATACTGAATAACTAGCTTATTCCCCTAGAACACAGCCTTAATTCTGGACAGCAAAGAAACAGGTGGGGGGGAAACAGGAGCTGTCTGGTACCACAGAATGATGACTGGCAGATAAGCTTTTCAATTCTCATAGGGAAAAAAAAAATAGGAAACTGATTGTTTGTTCCATGGCTGGCAGCTTACATACATTACACAGATTGCTCTGAAGAAATGCTACCCACTATCAGCAACTGGTTCCGTAGAGGTAAAAGGTATTTAAATTACTATATTTACAGATTTGTAATTACTTGTGGGTGTACTGAATAGCAATTTAGTGATCATTCTAGTAAAAGTTTACTCATGTTTAGTAATTTCAAACTCTCTAGGCAATGATCTTTAGATGACAACTCTTATCACTTACTTTTCCACATAGCTCCCATTATATTTATCAATGGAATGGCCTCTTTATTGTCTCCCTGTGAGTCAGGGTTTTCAGTCTCTTGCACTGTTGACACACTAATTGCTTGGACTAATGTGTTTTTAGGTGACACCAGGACAATTTTACCTTCCTGAAAAACTTGACTAAAGTAAATAAATTAATAAACCTTGGTCACTTTTTGCTTATAATTGTTCCGGGGCAGGGGGGGGAAATAATCCATCACAGAAGCAGTACTCATCATGATCACAAGTCTTTTCTCCTCTTGCTGCTCTTCTGACAACCTGCCCAATATCCACTGACTTACTAGCAGCCCAAACAGGTGTGGCTTGCACATGCACAGTTAAGAAACTTCACAAAATCACAGATTAGTAGGGGTTGGAAGGGACCTCTGGAGATCATCTATTCCGAACCCCCTGCCAGAGCAGGTTGCGCAATAAGGCATCCAGACAGGTTTTGGAAGTCTCCAGAGACAGAGACTCAACCACCTCTCTGGGCAGCCCATTCCAGTGTTCTGTCACCTCAAAGTAAAGAAGTTCCTCCTCATGTTTAGATGGAACTTCCTATGTTCAAGTTTGTTCAGATTATACCTGTCCAGCATGCAGAACAGGGTTACCTGAAAGCATTGAACTTCACCTAAATCCAAATTCACAACCAAAAATGAAGGTAAAAGCAATGCAGCAGAACAGAACTACTATGATGATTAAAGTAACTAACTTCTTAACAGACTTTCTGTGTAATGTAACAGGCAGCAATGAAAAGTCAACAGCATGTTCAAATTGCCAAAAAAAAAAAAAAATGGCACTTGGGTTGCTACAGTTATAAACCTTTTCAAAGTATAAAGATACAGTTCAAATTCAAAGCACACTGAGCATTCTCAGGTCTCTCAAGGAAGAATGTGACTTTTTTCTACTATTGTCATAGTATAAATTAATACAAATTAAATGTTATGTATTTCATGTTTATCTCAGAGTAAATGGCACATCATGTTTCCATTCTTGTTAAAGCCTAGGGCTAGATCCTCAAAGGAACAAAATATCTACTCACTAAAGACAAAGTAGTACAATAAGAAGAGTTCTCCTGACCTTTTCCTGTATTCAAGAAAAAATAATCTAGCCCTGTAATGCTAATTCACTTACCTGTATATATTAAACATTTAAAAGATTGTGTTTGCATTTTATGCCAAGAACATTAGGGCCATTCAGTTTCCACTCAAAATAGTTTCAGGCTTTTTATACAAATAATAAGAATTAACTGTCTTTTTGTTTCAAATCCTCCAGGTCTACAGAACCCAGCAAACATTCCTACAGCTGTGAGAACTGCAGCACGTAAGTGTCATAATCGTTCAAATTAATAGGCCAAACTGAGTGGGAAAAGTTTAGGTTGCTGATGTGTGAAGCAATAAAAACCGCCTCTTTTCATCCAAAGTATCACTTATCTTTGTTAAATATCACAGCAACGTTTCAGACTTAAAGCCTCAGTTCTGTACTTTGCTAAATCAAAGGCATGATGTCTCCATAAAGGTTATTGTTTGTGGCAGTAACTTTTTAAATAGCAGAATTTCTCTTTTTTGCTCCTTGTAGCTTTCCTGTAGTAAAATATTATCATTTCGATTTAGCCTACCTCAAATCACAATTTGTTTCATCCTTAGAGCATGCTTTCTGCCAAGTTAATGAATTATAACAGCTTTTCATATCAAAAACAATGAGAGAAATGAAAAAGAAAACACAGGATGATACAGTTCTATTTATACCTGGCACTATTTTAACATCTTGGAGCTATATGAATCTGGAAGTGTTATACTTTGTTTAATATGAACCCAATATTATATAACCAAGAAATCAAGCTATCTTAAGAGAAAAATTATTTCTCTGATTGCAACTTATTAAACAAATGCACAGCACACCTAAAATATCTACATAATTTTATTTTCTTATTTCAAACTTGTTGGTTTGGGAGGTTTTATTCCAGGAGCGGGGGAAGGCATTATGAAAGGGAGAATAACAGAAACCAAAACATCTTTGTTGCTGTTGTAATTGTTAGCCATTCTTGCCAAGAATATATTTATTTATATAAAGATTTTCTTAAATTTTCAGATGAAAAGGGATTGCCCTCATCCCTTGAAATGAAAGCAGATTTGCTCCTACAGGGTCATGGCACCATAAAAAAAAAGAAACTCAAAAATTGAAGCTGTTCCTGACTGCAAGAACTTTCCCAATGGTGACTGTGATTAGAAATCAGAAGTCAAAAATACAAAGCATAAACTGATTTTTCAACTGAACTCAATTAATTGCACTGAATTCTTTTTTTTTTTTGAAGTTACTGAGAAAGGCAAATGAATAAAAGTATAAATGAGGACCTTCAACAACATTCCAAGCTTTTGGAATGTTACTTAACACAGTGCTGCGTTTGCAAGCTTCATAAGTATCATACAGTTAGGACACTACAAAACTTAAAAGACACTAAGGCAGAATGACCAAAAAAGCATTATAGTCTTGGACTTCATCTTCCTCTTCTCTCATAGTTAGTCCCATAATCTACAACTCATAATTACATAGTGAGACAAAGATAGAACTAACATGAGCTTGGATGTTCATGTATGTAAGGTACAACAGAACATTATTAGACAAGAAAAGTTGCCTTTTTGATTTTTAACAAATATCCTGACAATAGCTAATGCACCTATTGGTAAAAGCCTCTAATAGCAATTTTTCTGTCTTACAGTTTTCTCAAAACTGAGCAAATTTGGAAAAGATACCAAATTCCAGAAGGAAAAAGGAGAAGAGACATAAAAAGATTACTTGCTCAATTTATTACTGTAACTTAAAAAAAATTGAGTAAAGAGTATGAAAGAGCAGAAGAATGTTAATTTAATACTACCATTACATTTGCAGTTTTTGAACAGAAGTAGCAGAAAACAAATTATTTGATCTAATCATTTTCAGTTCAAACAACCAGAAGAGCTACAGGCATCTATCAGAAGAGTATCTTTCATCTACATAAAAAAAATATATATATAATAAAGAACACAAACGATCCTTCTCTTCTAAGCTTGCTCAAAACTTGGGATTTATTACAAATCAAAAAACCCACAGTGTATACAGTTCTCACTGAATTTATCTTTTCTGTGAGCCCTAAGAAAAGCCTTCTCAATTTCAGCATCTTTTAGGGAAAAAAATTCATTTTTGTAATTTTATCAAAAACCCAAATTGCATTCACTACATTTTTCATGTTAAGCTTAGAGACAAAAATGAAAGATGAAGGGTGTTTAAGAAGAGTCTTATACCTTACAAGAGCTAATAAATTCCAGTCCATTTCTCTGTATCTTCCTTTACCTCCAAGACCACAAACCAACATGTGATTTCAAAGATTCTTTCCTTTATATCAGTGACACCCGACTATGATGCCGCCTTATTATATAATCATAAAATAATAGAATCATTAGGGTTGGAAACAACCTTCAAGATCATCAAGTCCAACCATCTACTAAATATTATCAGGAACACTAAACCGTGTCCTCAAGTGCCACATCTACA
>JAAGNO010005683.1:0-15422 GCA_033439905.1 Ceryle rudis | reverse complement strand
GCCAATCCATCAGCACTCCCAGGTACTTTTCCACCAGGCATCTTTCCAGACACTCCTCCCCAAGCCTTTAGCGTTGCTTGCGGTGGTTGTGACTGAAGTGCAGGACCCGGCACTTGGCCATGTTAAACCTCATCCCATTGACCTCAGCCCATTGATCCAATCTGTCCAGGTCCCTCTGTAAAGCCTTCCTACCCTCAAGCAGATAGGCCCTCCCACTCAATTTGGTGTCACCTGCAAACTCGCTGAGGGTGCCCTCAGTCCCCTTATCCAGATCATCAATAGAGATATTAAACAAGGCTGGCCCCAAAACTGAGCCCTGGGGAACACCACTAGTGTCTAGTGACCAACTGGATTTATCTCTGTTCGCCACAACTCTCTGGACTTGGCCATCCAGAGAGTTTTTAACCCAGCAAAGAGCACACCTGTCTATCCATGAGCTGCCACCTTCTCCAGCACAACGCTGACGGTGTCAAAGGCTTTTACTGAAGTCCAGGTAGACAACAGCCACAGCCCTTCCCTCATCCATTATGTGGGCCACCTGGTCACAGAAGGAGACCATGTTGGTCAAGCAGGACCTGCCTTTCCTGAACCCATGCTGGCCAGGCCTGATCCTCTGGTTGTCATCAATGCACTGAGTGAGCACACCCAACATGAACCACTCCATCATCTTCCCTGGCACCAAGGTCAGGTAGAGAGGCCTGTAGCTTCCTGGATGATCCTTCCAGCCCTTCCTGTAGGTGGGTGCCACACTGGCAAGTCTCCACACATCTGGGACTTCCCCTGGTAACCAGGGGTAATGATTAATGGAGAGTGTCTTGGCAAGCTCCTGTGCCAGCTCACTCAGCAGTCTCAGGTAGATCCCATCTGGCCCCATGGACTTGTGAGTGTCCATAGTTGGTGTAGCAGGTTGTTAACTGTTTCATCATGGATCATGGGGGGTTTACTCTGCTCTCCATCCCTGTCTTCTAGCTCAGGGTTCTAAATACCCTGAGGATAACTGGTCTGACTATTGAAGGCATTCAGTACCTCAACCTTTTCCTTGGTGCTTTGGTGGCAATGTTACCCTCAGCACCCAGAAATGGGTGAAGGTTCTCCTTGGCTCTTTTTTTATTGCTAGGGTACTTGTAAAACCTGTTTTATTATCCTTCACAACAGTGGCCAGATAGAGTTTTAGCTGGACTTTCACCTTTACGATGTTCTCCCTGCATGACCTAACTAAACCCCTGTACTTTTCTTGAGTTGCTGACACTTCTTCCAAAGCTGATAAACTCCTCTCTTGCCTAAGTCTCAGAAAAAGCTCCCTGTTCAGCCAGGCTGGTCGTTTACCCCAACAGCTTATCTTACAGCATGTGGGGACAGCCTGCTCCTGTGCCTCTAGGACTTCCTTCTTAAAGGAAGTCCAGCCTTCCTGGACCCCTTTGCCCTTCAGGACTGCCTCCCAAGGGACTTCTACAACCAGAGTTCAGAACAGGCTAAAGTCAGCCCTCTGGAAGTCCATAGTACTGGTTCTGCTGACCCTCCCTTCTTACTTCAACAATAACTCTACCATTTCACAGTCACTAAGCCCAAGACAGCCTCTGACCACCACATCACCCACCCGTCCTTCTCTTTGTAAACAGCAGGTGTAGGGAGGCAACTGCCCTGGTGGGCTCACTTACCAGCCAAGTCAGAAGCTATCTTCCATATGTTCCAGGAACCTCCTGGACTGTTTCCATTCTGCTGTGCTGTATTTCCAGCAGATGTCTGGTAAGTTGAAGTCCGTGTCCGGCTACCCTCCCCTGCTGAGAATAAGGGCTGGTGATTTTGATACTTCTACCAGCCACCTATAGAACACTTCATCAATCTCTTCATCCTGATTGGGTGGTCTGTAAGAGACTATTAACAGGCTTATCAGGCTTGCCCTTTATCCTTACCCATAAGCACTCAACCCTGCCATCACCAATCCTTAATACAATCAAGACACTCCCTAATGTACAGAACCACCCCACTGCCTCTCCTTCCCTGCCTATCCCTTCTTGAAGAGCTTGCAGACATCTACTGCAGCACTCCAGCCATGAAAATTGTCTCACCACATTTGTGATGGTGACTGTCATAGCTGTCCTGCTGCACAATAGCTTCCAGCTCTCCCTGTTTGTTGCCCATGCTGCATGCATTGGTGACATGCATTTGAGCTGGACTATGGATTTCACTCCTGATATTGTCATGCTGCCCGCAGGCTCATTTCCAGTAAGCCTGCTTTCATGCCATTCCCTCTTTGAGCCTAGTTTAAAGACCTCTCAGTGAGCACCATCAACTCATGAGTAAGAGCCCTTTTCCATCCTTGAGATAGCTGACCTTTGTCTGTCAGCAGCAGGCCGGGTGCCCTGTAAACCTCCTCATGATCAAAAAAGCCAAAATTCTGCTGGTGGCACCAGCTTCTAAGCCACATGCTCTCTCCCTCTCACACTCCCTGATGCTCCTTAACCTTTCAACATCCCCTGTCAGCTCTGCCCACAGGCTAAGCAACCATTCACTTGATTACAGCGCACACCAGGGTTGTCTCTGCTGCCCTCCAGTATAAGTGCAAGGCTCAGGTGCTCCCTGCAGACAGAGCCCTGGACAGCTGCACATTTGTGAAAAAGCTGTCTGCACCTCACATTCCTTTTGGCAAAGGCCTTCTAGGCTAGGTCTGTCTGGGTGGACAAATGAGACTTCAAAGGGGCCCCCTATGACACCAGCAGAATAGAAGCACTAGACACAATCAATCGCTACCTCCTCTCTTAGGACCCATATGGAGTACTGCTGTGGTACCATCTTGCCTTTGAACCCATCCAATTTCCTATTTCTGTGGAATCTATTCTTTGTTTTTAATCTATTTGCCTTTTTGGTTGTTTTTCATTTTTTTCTTCCACATATTGCAAAATGAAAGACACTACTCACATTCTTTACCATTTTGTTTTTTCCAGCACCACCACCTCTTCCCTCACTACCATTTTTGAACGGTTTTCATTGGGCATACATTAAAAGCAAAAGGACTACCAGTCTCAATACCTCTTCACTCATCTTCCTGCAGCCATGACTTTGCAATGCACTGCTCACCCCATGCTCTGTGTTTCAATTTGCAGTCAGAGAAACTACTTATTTTTTTCTGCCTCCCAGCCTGGCTTTGAAAGATATTCCAAAAGAATGCACTCAGCTGCACAGTCATATGATAAAACTTATGACCCTTGAATGTCAACTATTTTTAGCACTGTACATTCTACCTTTGCTTAATATAATACCTCTTATGCCAAGAAAGAATCACGTAAGCATGTAACATTATTACAAACCTATTTAAATTTGTGCATGTATATTTTTGTTACTGACCAAACACTAGGAACTTTAATGGCACAGGATCACAAAAATATAAAATAAATGTGTAAGTTATCATCTATATTATATGGCCCAACCCACCAAAACCCCAAACCCCCAGACACCTAAGAACCCAACCAAACAAACAAAAAGCCACTTACTTTGTTCTGACCTTAGCAGCTTCTTGACTTGCTCTTTGGCTTAGCTGACCGTATCTAGGGATTTAATTGTGTCCAACACAGCCAGCACCATTCATACAGAGCCTGGGAACCCATCATCTCTACATATATCAGCAGGCAGCTTAGAGCTGCCCTATGATCATTTTACGCACACGTCATGGCTACAGCAAATACACTTGCAGCTCTTAGCAGACTGACTAACACTAGCTGTACTTATAATGAGGGAGCTTCAGTATCAACTCAGACAGAAGATGAGCTATAAACACAACTGAAGTTGCTTGTGAAAAAGCTACTCTGTGACAACAGACCTATTTTTCTCTCAACTTAACTGAGACGTCTTTAATGCCTTGATAGAAGGCTAGTGAATCTTTACAAATACATTCATTCGAGAGACTTAATTATGCTGAGTAAATGGATAAAGCAGCAAATGAATTATACTGTTGGATAAATGAATTATATTGAGTAAATGGCTTATAATGAATAAATTTTTTAAAGTAGTTAAGTGAATTACAGTAACTAGAAAGTGATTAAATTAATTGTTTCCATTTCTATCAGTATTTTGCTTTCCATCATGTACTGAACTCAAGGTCTGATTTTCAAAAATGTTTCGAATACATCTTGCATTTAATTTACATTACATATTCTATGAATATAGTTATACAATCACGTTCTTTCAATCAGTTCTGTAGAAAAACTATGGGACTTGAATAGACACTATGTTCAGATAATAGGAAGACAATATTTTGATTGATTCTAAAATTAATAACACAAAATGTTTTCTTTGTTACATAGCATTATAACTCCAAAGTTCATGACAAAATCTAATAGTGTCTGAGTATTTTGAGTTCTCCAAGATATTTTGGTATTTGTCACATTACTCAGATGCCCCACAGCTAATCGTTTAAATTAATTTGCAATATGAAACCTTTAATACAAGTCTCAAGTGTTCTCACTTCAGCTAACAAATGGAATGTCAAGTAGCTAGGAAAAAAAGTCAAAAATATATAATGACAAATGGCAAATGCCATAGTCATCTCTTCTGATACCTATTATAAAAAATATGAAGAGAAAGCAGCAGTTACTAGGTTAAATAGTTCCAGCATACAGTGCTTAAAGAAAACATCCATGCGCTTAAGTTACTTAAGCAGTGAGTATAGAACAATGACTTCGCTTCTGCATTTCCCCCCTTTATTAACATCTTTGTTATAGCACGAGTTATGTTTCAAAACATCTGCAGTAAATGGATAAGGCAAATTTAGAGCTTATAATGCCAAACAAGCACTGCATTGCTCCAGTTTAACACACAAATCTCAATCCCACTCAAATATGGATCAGCTTTAACTCCTACTAGACATTCTTTCACTTAAGGATATTATTGACTCAATTTCCAATGCTTACTAGGAACCCACCTACCACAACTCTTCAAACTGTGGGGCCAAACTAAAAGTGCACGACAAGAATGAACACGCATCGCTTACATTAGTGGATTTTGTTCCAACCCCTGCGTTCTTCTTGGTTTTGTCTCAAACTAGGCATGCCCACATACTAATTCGGATTTCATTTTGGCTGCATATTACACGATTTAAGAAATAGCTGAGAACGCTAGACTGCAAAAATTCAGATAGGTGAAGGTAGACTATATTGAAGTACACAGGCAGAGGCAGACAGTGGGCAGACAAAAAGCATTGAGGTGACTGTCATTTAAGTGCAATAGATATGTTGGAAATGCAAGGTAGTAGACAATGTATCTTTTTCCACTAATGCTGTTTCCAAACCATACTAATTTTGCAGCTTGCATTGATGTTCTTTTTGTAAAAGTAATCTTAAAAAGGCTGGTCCAGAAGCTAGTCCACAGGAAAGAAAGGGTTTGCTTTTCTGTATATTTAAGCCAAGCACTTTATCAGATCGGAATAAACTAAAAAGGCATTAAAAATTACATGTCTGTAAATTGTGAGATCACAGGAAAACAAGCTTTCAGGCTCCAAAAACTCTTTAGCAAAATGTGTTCTAATTCACTAAACCTCTGAAGGTCAATACCAACTTCTCTCAGAAAATAAGCATTGAAAGCATTCAAAGCAGAAGTGCAAATCTGCCTAGTAACTAATTTTAAAGCAGTTCAGCTACTGCCTCTTATTACTTTGGTTTTTTTCCAGGAACTGAGGGAGAAGGTACATTTTATGGCACTGAGAACACCCTCTACCCCTCCACCTTCCATCCTTCAGCCAGTGCTGGCACAGCAGTGCTACTACATATCCTGTTATGTGGATACAGCAGAAGCATAGGTGGTTCAAGAGTCTATAAAAGAATGCTTAAAAAGCATAGCCTGTAAAAGATTAGCTTTATTTACTTTCAAGAAGAGACCAATACACATTAGCTTAGTAAAAGCACACAAAATAGCAAACATTGTGGTTAACAGACAACAGAAAATTTATGTTGTTGTTCTTAGAGTAAAAGGAGATGAAGATATTCAATTAAACAAGCAAACAAAAAAAAAAGAGCCAGTTTTTAACTGTGCATGCACATTACTGGCATTTGGATGCTATTTTTCCATGTGCATAAATCATAATCCCAAGGGTAATGCACAACGATCCTGCTAGATTACAGTTCTTTGGGTTCAACAGTTTACCATTTTGTTCAGACTGAGTTTTGATCCCCAGAGTAATTTCTCCCAGAAGTAAATGAATTTTGTCTCTGACAGTCTAAGGTGTGAGTAGTTTCTGGATGAACTTTATTGATCTTTCTAACACCTATACACTTTTACAACCTTCATCAGAAAAGTCCAAGAAGTTGAGGCCTGGCACCCCAGCACAGACATAAGCACATTTATTGTACTAATGAAATAAATCAGAGCAAAGACAGATAGTTTGTGCTGGCTGATTGCCTATCACAAACTGACATACCTCTATCAAAACCATGGAACTACACTGATTCTCAAAGGGCAAGCCTGTGCATCTCTTTCTCAACACAAGAGTATAATAATCTCTTCATTCCCTGCAGAACAAATACACCATCTATTCATATATAGATAGATACTTGCACATCTATAAAGCTTTTTGACTTCACGATAGAAGTTGGGAGCTTTTGTGAATAAGACCTGAATATTCAGCCTGAAAATATAATGGAAAAGCAGTGTGTCCAATTCTGTTGCAGAATTCAAAGCTTCTGTAAGAAAAACCTGAACTTATTTTAAATATTGTATTTAAAAAACCACAAACCTGAATTGTAGGACTAAAGGCTTGAGCAAGGAAAATACCATAATCAACTCCGTGCAAATGCAGCCCTACAAAACGCAGCTTCTGCCTATAGAAAAGCAAAAGCAATGACTGACTACTGTGACCATTGTATCTGTACCATGTGCACCTTCAAAGACAAGGTGAAAGTGTCCAGTCTTGCCTGGTACTATATACATGCCTGAATTGAGAACCACAAAACTGGAGGCAAATATAAATGGCATCTTGAATTAGCGAAAGAAGCCCGAAGTTTCACTTTGCATACTTTTCCTGGAGGTACTGTCAGGTTAACCACACATAAAAGCATTGGCAGAGCAGCAGTCACTCTGAAGGAAGCAGAAAAGTGTCTAGAGGAACTTGCCTCTTTTCAAGCTACCACCACCACTTTTTGGAGCAGACTGTGTATTGAGATTTCCATGAGGTTTTTTAGAACACAAGAACACCAGATGAATTACTGTAACTCCTACTGAGAGCAAGTAAGGATTCCCTCGCAACACTGGCACCTTTACTTTGTGAATGAAGTCAAATTCCCCCCCCCCCTTTTGGGGTGGAGGTTGAGTGAGTGACTACACTTCACAAATCAACTTTCTTGCTCAGTTGAGTAATTTGTAAAACATACACAGTTACTCTTACAAAACAGACAACGTGAAATAATTTTCTTGCTCCCTCTTTGTAACTATTTCCCCCAAACCCATTCCCCCTCCAGGCATTACATATGTGAAAATACTGCCTCACTTTAAAACTTTTGATCTCCATTTAGGGTTGCTAACATTTACATGGTTACTACCACTGCAAAAAAAAAAAAAAAAAAGTACAACTTCTTTCATTTCGAACAATGAGGAGGTATTCATCTACTGTGTGCCAATACTCATTTACAAAGCAGCTGGTACTGAAAAGAATGGCTAAAAGTGATTAATAGCTACCTGTCAGCAATGCACTCTGCCTACACTGGTTGCAATTCCGAGTTCCTAAATATACCATACAGACCTACATTTGAACCACTTAGCTATTATGCTATGACTGCATCAACCACACAGATGGCAAAAAAGATTTCTAAGTTGACTGCCAAGAGACTGCTGAAAGTGCACCAACAATGGTGGAAAATCCTAATAACTCTACATAGATTGGCATGAGAAATGCACAGGACTGACAACTTCGCACACTTAGTCCACAAAGCAGCTAAGGCAACAGCTGTGCCATCTTTTCCATACTGCCCCATCACTGTATTTCACTGCTGACCTGGAGAGACCACCACTAGAAGCAAAGAAACATTTCAGTTATTTTGGCATCTCCGACGAGGCTGCTAGCAAGGGTGCCAATTAGTGCTAGGTTTCATCATATTTATAAAGTGGAAATGTGTTTACTCGGAACTGGGCCGAGACTACCAAATTCATTTTACAGAGAGTGCTTAGCCACCAGGTGGTAACAAGTTGCAGCTACTAATGATTTGGCTGGATTTGAATCCTAGAAGTAAAAAGTGAAATGCTATCTGTCCCACTGCTGGTCCCTTGACATACTCTGACCTCTACTAAAATTTTATAATGAGGAAGGAAAACTGTACAGCTTTTAGGCACATCAGGACATGAGGAAGATACCTGCTTTTATGGGTTTTTTAACCTTTTTTTAAAGGTTACTTACCTTTTCAAGCCAACTTAAGACTGCACACAATGCCACATTTAAAAGGACTGCTGTAAACACTACCATCTAACACCTGAAGTAAAATCACTTGTTTATGTAGACCACAAAGACAGTCTTCTGCCAGTCATTAATTATTTTTAATGCTGTTAGATGAAGCACACATGACACACTTTACACTCTTTCAGTATTAGGAAAATCTGCCTGACTAATGCTTCTTACCCAAGACCATGAGGGGTCCATTAGGCAATACAAATATTCCCAAATGTCTTATATCACAAATGTGCAAATAGCACAGAGGCATGCTGAAAAGAATATTTATTCATCTTACAGTTGAGAGCCCTAATTTTAAAGGGAACAACTACCACTAGAACCATTCTTATGTTTGTTGTACAAGTAAACTGAAAAAATAAAGCATTGTAAAATCAGTGGATTAAAACCAAGCCAAATTCCTTGTTAACCACTGCAGCTGAGAGACTCTCCAAGAGAGAGCAATGGTATTATCTGTAACGCACTGAAATATCAGACCACCAGAAATACATACTAGGCACTACAAAATTACATGATGCTATATTTAACAAGGCATCCTTTCTAGTCAGGTGGTTCTTCACAGTCAGCCTTTTTGTCTGCTATTGAAGTTGTTTTTATTTCTGACAAGGATGTTCAAATTGCTTTTAATATGACTGGGAACCAAGGCAAAGCACTTCAGCTCACATGAGAAGAGGGATTAGTATAGCAAATTGTTCAGCTGAAGTGTAATGAACTACATTTTGGCATCTGAAACTTGTAGACCCACTCTTCCTTAAAATATGCATTATGAAGCTCCACGGGCAGATTTCATCCTCCAATTTTCATAAGGTTAACGTAAAAAATAATGGTCCTGTGCTTCATTTAAGCAAACTACCCAGAAACATTGCAAGCATTCTTAAACCTTAGCTCAGCTGCTTGGGTTAGGGCCAGGACAGAAAATTGTCGTTCTGTACTTTTCTCTTATGGTAGAATATTTATTTTTAAAGTATTAAAGCTACAAAGTCCTCCATCTTCTAAAATTAATTTCAGAATCAGTTCAGAGAAATTCTAGGTTTCTAGTCTCTCCCCTCAGCCTTCTGAGTGGGTCCTCACAGGAGTTTTCTAGAGTCTAACAATGTCCAGAGACTGAGACAAACTCTTCTCTCTCCTAAGCAGGACATTCGTGACAGCTGTAACTTCATGCAGATCCTCTGGTATCAAGCAAGTCTTGGGCTCACTCTGCAGCTCTTCCATCAACTGTCAATGATCCTCCATTATGGCATCTGGAGTGTCAGACACCTCTACTAGCCTGGGTTAAGGCTGTTTGAACAACTGGGCTGGTGCTGGCAGGAGGGACACAAAACATATTAGAAATGGTCAGTTACCTCTACAATCACCTCAAGAATCAAACTGTCCTACACGTGGCTTTTTTTCTTTTCCTTTCTTAAAATACTGGCTGAATTGTGGTGCTTTCTTACAAAGCACAAACCTTATAAACATACAATACTGAAAGAGATTAATTTATTTGGTCCACTAAGATTGGCTGATTTTCAATTGTATTATGTTTTCTTTAGATCAGAAGAAAAACTGTTTTCCCTTTTCATTTCTTTCCTCATTCCCCACTACTCCCAAGTGCTTGTTTCAACCATAGAGGGAATCAAGAGAAGAAAAGGTCTTATTGGGTACTTCTGCGCACAGCAATGTCTCTCACTCTTAGGCCACTCTCATTCCTTATCATATCTGATAAAAGCTTGTATAAGGGCAAATTATGCCTACTGAACTATGCCCAACTCTTGGTTATTTGGTACAGAAGGAAATTCAAAACAATTATAGGTCCTAAAGCTGCTGCTTCTTCAATGTTACAGGATAAAATTTTCTGTCCTACCATAATTACCTCTTTTCTGTGATACTGGAATCAGAACTCTGACCTTCTCTGTATTGCTGTATTTTAAGTGCTGCAATCCTTTTTACCTTTTTTTTTTTTTTTTGCATTGCTGTAACCAGACATGAACACAGCCCTCCAAATGGGCTATGGCTGGCACAGTCTGTAATCTCAACATCACTACATTCAATTTGTACTCATTGGCTTCTGCTTTTATTTCACATCTGGGCATTGTGCTCGCTTTCTCTATATTACATGTGTTTGTTTTGAAAACACTTTTGAAGTGTTCTCAACAGTAACTTCACACATCTAAAACAAAACTTGAGCAGTACTGGAATTACGTTCCCTTACATTCTGCAGTAATAATTTTTAAATGGAGCTTAAAAACTGTGCCCTTAAGTGTAAAATTCAAACAGCGTGAGAGAGTCTTCATCCACATTCCAGAAACTACCTCAGTATTTATATGCAAGAACAGAAACCAGGAAACATACTCCCTGACTAAACACTATTTTCTTATCTCTTCTGTTTTGTCCTATTATTTAAGGAAGTTGTAAGCTGAAATGATCTCCATGTCCTCTCCTAAAAAGATCAGTATGATCCAGATGTGCTACAGCAAGAACACAGCACAGCCAGTTTGGAACAAAGCTCCCACCTCTAGAAGAGTCTTTGCTGTTACACAAATCATGTCAGCATATCCTGACTGTATCTCAACAGGTCACCTGGCTCCATAGGGGCTGAAGGGAGGCTCTGCCTCATTGCCGTGGAACCATCACTCCAAAGTTAGTCCCACGGACTAAAATGCCTAAAGGAGAATGCTGACAAATCCAGTGAAGTGAGTTCCATGTTACATGGCTGGTTTTCATCCTCCTTCAGAAAGGAGGACATGGAGTTTCAGGTATCTTTCCAAGCTACAAATGAAGCATTTTTTTCCATTTCAATTACATGTGCTTTTATTATTCTTTTTGTTCACAAAATCATTGTAAATCAAGCAACTTACTAAAAAGTATTTTTCCCTGTCCTCTCATCTTTGCCACTGTTTTAGCCATCTTCAATGTCTATCCCATGCCACAAAGATTAAGCTCCTTCTAATCTGTTTTCACAGCACTGAAGCACTGTTCCTGTACCACCGCTAACCCTCCTTCTCACTTCATTTATGCTTATGATACTTTCCCAGTAAGCTTCCTAAATACAGCAAAGCCTATGTCTTTTCTTCTGATAAACCAACCTCTTTGAGAAATCACTCCTGCTAGACAGTTCACATGCCTTTCTCTCCATGGTTCTGGATCTTCATCCAAGAAATCATGCACTGGTGCAAGAGAGAATATCCCTGTGGACTATTCTGTTCTATTTCTTATTAATTATTCACAAAGCATGTATTTAAGCTATGCATTAACATTAGAAAAGCCACAGCACTGAATAACCAGAACCAAGACATTCTCTCCTTGTGAGGGGATTGCAGACATCATTACACCAACAATCTGAGCTCCACCCCTTATCCTCTTTCTTCAGTAGCTAGCGCTTTCCTTAAAAAGCTACGTTATCAATACCAAAATACACAAGACCAGCTTTTTACAAAAATCTTCATAATAAAACAAGCTTACTAACCATGGGCCTTCGTTAGAGGCTAACAAAACATACTACTTTCACTTCTTAATACGCTTTACAAGTTTTATCTACAACAAAATAAGGAAGAGATCTTTTTTCAAATGACAGTAGCAATTCTTAGAGCTTTTACTACAAAAGCTAGAGCCCAATGAAAAAACATAGTATGATGGGATTAAATCACGAGAAGCCACAGTACTGTTACTATAACAATTTGAACCTGAAAAGCCTGATCTATTCCTAACAGAAGTCTTCCTCTATTACTGGAAGCCTCTTAATAACAAGACAACTCCTAAACCAAGCTGAGATAGAGAATCTAAAGATGTACTTAAGCTTCTTTGTTTCTGCCACAGACTGGAATTCTCAGGCAAAATACTTGGTCTTCCTTAACTCTGACTGACTTTATGTCATTGAAATCAACATTGCATTAGTTTTACAACACAGCTAACAGGAAGCCAGGCTGAATAAAATTCTCATGTTCTTTTATTGAGAAGTAGCTATAGTGTATGGGTTGTGTACTAGGAGGCTGGCGTTATTAAAAGGCACTGGCTTCCTATCAGGTTCAACTTTTGTCTCTTACCTTGGGGGATGAGAGGGATTTACATGGCCCAGAAACTGTAAAATATATGTATGGGTTTTCATATTTTTACCTAGACACAGTAAATACAGTCCCTTAGACCTCCAGAGGCTTTGATATAAAACATGTGAAGCTACGTTTTCAACCTCTCAAAGCTTTACCAGGGCAGTGTTTCAAACACCCACTTGTGTCAACAGCCGTCTCTCACTGTCTTTGAAATCCTATAAAGCTCTGTTAATGTCCAAGTATTAACTAGTATAATTAACACTTCGATGATGCAGGCAACTCCTGAATTACCTGTTTGCTAATGAGCTTTGCTAAAGCCCAGCACCTGAATGACATAATCCAGCTGTTATCTTTGCAGTACAGAAATGCAAAATACAGAATGAGAGACATGTTCTAAATACTATTATTTCATGACATAATTTCTAAGGAATCCTTTTATCTTTAAGACCAAATCCACAAACTAAAAGGTACTAGGTAGCATCAAGAGTGGTTCCTCCAACAACATGGTCCTTCTTAATGCCTTCCAGTCATTTCATGTAGCTGGAGTTACCTGACAAAAATCAAAACCTCTAAAACAACGTTAAGACTTCCCTACATCCCAGGGTATGTAGCATACAGATCAGTATGCTTCTAGTACTAAAGCAACTTCCAGTCAGCCCTGGGTTTGGCTGGGATAGAGTTAATTTTCTTCCTAGTAGCTGGTACAGTGCTGTGTTTTGGATTCAGTGTGAGAATAAAACATCCAAGTGTTATCTCTGGTGGTTGTTGCTAAGTAGCACTTGGGATAAATTACGGATTTTTCAGTTTCCCGTGCTCTGCCAGGAAGCAGGTACACACAAAGCTGGGAGGGAGCATAGCCAGGAGAGTTGACCTGAAGTAGCCAAAGGCATATTCCATACCACAGAACATCATGCTCAGTGTATAAACTGAGGGGAGTTCACTAGGAGGGTGGAAATCACTACTTCGCTATCAGTCAGCAGGTGGTGAGCAACTGCTTAGTCTTTTCTTGAGTTTTATTTCTCTCTCTCTTACTACACTATTTTCATTACAACTATTATAAATTATATTTTGTCAGTAAACTGTTCTTAACCTCCATCTACTAGTCTGGTTTTGCTTTTTGTTTTGTTTCGTTTTTCGCTGATTGTCCTCCCCATCACACAGTGGGGAAGAACAGTGAGCAAGTAGATTCATTATGCTTAGCTGCCAGCTGGGATTGAAGCATAAGGATATAGCACTATTCCAAAATTCTAGTATCTTTATTGTTTATAAAATAAACAGGACCCAAATTTTCCACGGAAATCAACTGCTCCAAAACAGTATATTTTCCCCATTCCAAGAACCTTATGACCGCTGAGTTTTCTTTTTTATTTCTGCCTCTGCTCCCACTTTTGCAGAGGGATCCCCTGGTGCTGCAAGGCATCTGTACTTACTGCACAGGAAATACTAAACATTTCAATAGTGTTTTTCTTCAGGAACTGTCCCATTCTTCTCAATATCATTACTTAAAGAAAAAAAAAAAATGTGCAACCTCAGCAAGATAGCAGTTGTTTGGTGAACTGGACAGAATGTACATTTTTGTTCATCCTGAAAATCAGAAACCGTCCATCTGGACTATTGAGAGCATATGTCACTACTTAAAATGAGTAATAGCTCTCCACTCGGAAGAGAGGATAAAATACTGGCCAGGTGAACTGCAGAGTAATGCTTAGATCTGGAAGCAGTGCTGAGGATTAATACATCTTCAGTGTTACACAACCAACTGAGAACACGGGCTACCTCTAACTCCTGTTTAATCATGACTCTGTACCA
Source organism: Ceryle rudis (assembly GCA_033439905.1). Taxonomy (NCBI): domain Eukaryota; kingdom Metazoa; phylum Chordata; class Aves; order Coraciiformes; family Cerylidae; genus Ceryle; species Ceryle rudis. The sequence goes on along the minus strand of JAAGNO010005683.1, from coordinate 1,163 downwards.
TATTCTGAAATGTAGCATGCCCTTCGCCTGGAGTTGCAACACACATACATACATACTCCCAACAGCTCCACTGTGGTAACTCCTCTCTGGCTCGAGAAAAGATAGAAGTCAAACACTGCATTAGATCCAAGTTTCCAACAAGGGAAGCGCAGGAGATATGGGGTAATGGGGAATGGATTCCCCCCCACACACACACACACCCTTTTTTTTTTTTTTTTTAAAGTGTTAGCTAACAATTAATTTACCACAGTGCTAATTTTGTGATTGACAGGTTACAAACAAAATTCACGACAAGTAAATTGAAGGGGTCTTTTGTGCCTATGCACAGAGACTAAGCAGGCATATAATACAAATAGCAGGTTGCTTGCAGAATTCAAATTAATTTCCACCAGTAGTTTGGTGTTAGACACTTTAGAAGTGGTTAGAAACACAGGAATATGTTCTGGTCTTTACTTCAGACCTTCTAAATATAGAAATAATGCAGCCGAAATAAAAATTGAGCCACAACTCCTACACATCCCATGAAACCTATGTAAGAATATACAATACAGAAAATCCTCTCATACAAGGCTTCTACTGCTCTAGCTCAGTGCCATGGCATGGCTTCTCTTCCAAATTCTTCCTGGATGCTTCCTGCTGGTAAGAAATTGCACCCTTCGAATTTAAACCTACATTTACTAAAATATCAGGAAACAAATTATACCCCTTGACAACTGAAGAGGCAGATAAGTTTTCCTCACCAAGAAAACTAACTAACAGGCTGCAAAATAGTTAAAAGCATCAGCCTTCTCTTGGAACAAAGTATACACTGTCATAGCATCTGTAAATCAAGCCACATAACCTTTTTTCTTTGGCTTCTACAGGTACATCAATGAAAAAAGGAAGGTGAAAGAAAACATACCCCCCGAAGAACAAGAACAGGGAGCTAGTAGCAACACATGAAGAGAAGGATGAGGTTCTCAATGACTTTTTTCCCCCCCTCAGTCTTCATTAGCAACCTCTCTCCCAACACCTCCCAACTCAAAAAACCACAAGGCAGGAATCAAGGTGGTGAAGTCACTCCCACTGTATCTGAAAATCAGGTTCGTGACCTCCTGAGGAACCTGAACATACATAAGTCTATGGGACCTGAGGAGATGCATCCCAGAGTTCTGAGTGAACTG
>JAAGNO010005682.1:0-21845 GCA_033439905.1 Ceryle rudis | reverse complement strand
ACAGCAAATGTTAGAAAGTTTTCAATTTATTTATTTTTTATTTTTATTTTTAATTTTTATTTTTATTTTTAATTTTAATTTTCAGTTTTAATTTTTATTTTTTTATTTTATTTTTTTTTCTTTTACCCTAAGTGCTGACTTGCCTTCTGATTGCTAGAGTGCGAAAGGGCTGTGCTAAAAGCAAACCTTTGTGACACATGGAGACTGCTGCATTTTGATTTACTCGGATCTGTTATGTTCTGTACAAAGTTTTTTCTATTTTGAAAATAAAAAATTTTCTGGATTAGAATGTTTGCCTGCTTACTGTTCTTAAAAAATCCATTAGAGCTGTACTTAGATTTTTACCATCTTTCAGGTAAACTTTTGTTGTGAAGCAAAAGAGTTGGTTGTTCCCATCATACCTGGGGGAGCAGTGGGACTAGGATACCTTACTCTCCCTAGCCCTGTATCCCTGAATTAGGCTGAATCTGATATTCATTGCTGCTTGGATTGAATTGTTTGGTACCTGATGACTGACTTCTGATGGTAGAAATACATAGAGGTGCTGAGTGAGTTCAGGCCAGAGACAAACTAGGTGTGTGTGTGCTATGTGCTTACCCTCCTGCTTGCCTTTTTCCCCCACCCCCCTATGTTGTTTTAAAACTAGATGGCCCCATTCTGAGCTGAGAAGGACATGGAGGATATTATAATTTCAGACACATGTCACAGACAGGTGTCTGCAAAATACATTTGTTATTTTTAATTATTATTTTCCCAGACAAACACTTAAGTTACTTATCTTGGGAGCTCTGTGCTGGAGCAGAGAACTACCTGGGGAGCTTTGATGCAGGCTGACAGTGCTGAAGACTGTTTTTAATACTTGTGCTGCTTGCTTTTGTGTCAGTGTATCTGGGTCTAGAGGGAGGAGTTACATGATACTGGCAGAGGATTACACAAAGAGGAAATGGGAAAGAAGTGATGAAGCAGAGTGACTGAGCTGCCCCCAGATACTCCATACCGGTAAAATCCTCATGTCAGTTACTCACACCTAAAAGCTTTGTTTAGATGCATTACCTTTCATCACACTGCTGGTGATGTGAGAATAAATTTGTATGTAATTGTGTAGTATGTTAGTTTACAGTCCTTTTTCCCCAAGCCTCTGTACCACAGCTACTTAAATACTGCTGATATTGGCTTGACAAATAGTTAAAAGAGCTCATGGTTTATATCTGCAGCAAATGAGCAGCAATTTAAGATCCTCGTGAAGTTTCCTAAGTCTGTTAGCTTTAAAAACAAAGATGCATGGAAATAGAATATCACTGCTAAAGGAAGAACAGAAGAATGAAGTTTGTGTGTGAGGTAGAATGACTTAATTGAAAAAGGCTGTATGAGTTGATAATCCCCCTCTACTCTCATCTCTAGGGCCAGGTGATTTTTGTGCCTAGGTATACAAGTTACAAATTTTTTTTAGTCTGGTGTAATGATTTATAACTGCTAGAAATAGAATACTGAAAAGACTTAATCGGTGAATTACACTCAAATTCCTTGGACTTTTGTTCTATGATGGGATGTGGATGGGAAGGGCATCCATGGCTATGTAATAGTCTGAGAGAACTAACTGTGCCAGAATGGTGAGTGATAGATTCTTTCTTCTTTTTTCTTTTTTTTTTTTTTTTTTTAAGTATGTAAATACAATTCGAAGCTTGTGAATAAACTTTTCATTACAGTGATATGGTACCTACTGATGTAATTGGCCAAAACCTCCTTACTATTAGAAGATTATCTTAGACTAGTGTATGTTAACATATATCTTAGTTGCTTATTCCCTGTTTTACTTGCTTTTTTAATTAAGCCAAATGTTGAAGTGTTCTGTCTCTTCAGAGCTTGAGAGAAGGATTTTTGTTTTACTTACCTATTAAGCAAACTTTATATTTAACTTACAGAAATAGCATTGAAGTGTTGCTTCACAGGCTGATGAAGTTGCCTGCACTATGCATTCTAGAGCAACACATTCAGCTGCCTAACCGGTTACATTCATGTAGGGATCCACAAAGGGGACTTTAAAAATAGACGTTAGCTTTGGAAGCTACACCTTCTCCCTAGCTTCATGGGCCAATACAGTTTTGTCTACCAGAAGCCTAAAAAGGTGTTTTTAAGAGAAAAGCAAGGAGATGGTAACATAGCAAGGCAGCATTATCATTTGGTGGGGTAGGCTAATGGGATCAAAAAGGGCAAAATGGCTCCATCTAGTCCAAGGATGGCTTTCAGTCTTCCAGAGTGAGGTAACATAGCTGACTTTGGAAACTTACCTGTAATACACAATGTACATCTGAAACACTTAAAGAGAGTTACCCACTGACTTCTGCTGCCATAACCCTGTTTGTTCTGCGGCTTTTTGATAGTGCAGCTCTTGCACAGCTAATGGCATAAGCTAGTGTGAAGACTTTAGAAACACTGCCTGCTGTTCTTTCATGTTCTTGGCTTCATGACTGAAAGTGAGTAAAAAGATACGGCTTTGTCAAGTGTAGGCTGGACAGTCTATGGGGTCCTAAATGCCAGTACCTAGGTAATGCTGGGTTGTGTCATAGGTATACATGAGTGTATGGGCTCCAAACATCAAGAGAGAACAGCATCACACTTTCATGCTTGTGCCTCACCCTTCTTCCGCATAATAAACCTGGAGTTCCTAGATGGGTGTTAAACCACCGCCCACAAACCCTTTGGGGTGGAGGTAGCAAATGGGAGGGCAATTGGTGTTTGAACCTAAAAATGTAATGATCAGTGCTAGTGGTAGGAGTCCTGAAATTGGGAGGTGAGAGGGAAATTTGTGAGTCTGATTGTGACTGATACTTACAAGAAGTTGTGGGTATTGAATTTGTATGAAAGTGTGTTTAGAGCATAAAGCTACAGTCATATTAAATATGTGCTTGCTGCTGTTTGGTACAGGCTTTCTTCCAGCTAGAACTGATCAAGCTCTGGTTGTAAGGATGGCAGACAGTTCTGTTATTGGAAAAAAATAAACCAGAAGTCATGCTATCATCAGGATGGGGTAAGAAGGCATTGCATGTCTCTGTTAGTAGTACTTCAGTATCATTTATGTTGGTCACTTGAACTAGAAAAAATAAATAAATTCAGTTACAATCTTTCCCTGGGATTATGTCTGTAGGTAAAACTTAACATCTACTGAAAATGAAAATCTGTTACTAATAATTATAGATTTGTGTTTGGTCTTAAGTTAGCTTTATATTCTTACCTGCCTGTTAGCTTTATATTCTTACCTGCCTGTTGTTATTATTGCAGGCAGGGAGAATGAAATTGTGTGTCAGGTTGTGTGAAGAGGCCTATGGCAAATATGGAAACAAAGTGCTGTTTGAAAACAAAACTACTGGAAAGACTATACTGAAAATTTAAACACTTTAGACCTCAGCAATATTTAGATGTTTTCTATTTTATTATATAGCTGAAGTAAAACAAGAAGTTTTATCAGGGTCAACCATTTTGTTTAATGCCTTGGAGATTCAACATCTTTAGATGTGCTCTAAAGTTCCAAATCTAGAGGCTTAGCTGTGTTACTACTCTAATGTGAATGAACATAGGCAGTCTTACGTGATTCTCTTCTTATATAGCTTATTAGCAGAATTTAGCAGTAGGAAAGATCCTATTTCTTAGTGCTTTTGTGATAGGGGTTTTTTGTTGTTGGGTGTAGGGGGGAGTTGGTTTTGGGTTTGGATATTTCTTTTGAGGCTGGTTCTAATGTGAATATAAGTGATAACAGTGAATCATCAGAAAAAAAACCCTTTGGAAATAAGCCAGAGTCAAATTCTTTTCTCGTGCTCTGTTCAATCTGCTTCCTCTTTAAAAGAAAACTTTCACATTAGCAGAAAAATAAATGCTTAGCCAGAGTTCTTTTTGTGTCCCTTTCAGCAGGGAGAAGGGGATGAGTGTGCCGAGCTCAATGCCCATGCTGGCTTCCTCCTGCCGTGGAGAGTTAACACTCTAAAAGCTTTTTCTTCCCCCTTTATTTCTGTTTCCATTTAATTCTTATAAAAAGTTGCAATGTTACAATTTTGGTATTGGAAACCAAGCACAGGGTTTTGTTATGAGGAATTTAACTGCTTTGATATAATCCCAGCTTTCTCTGGCAGAAGTAACTTCTAGTTTTTACATGGTTGCTGTGGCTAGGAAAAAGCATCTGCACTGCAAAGCTCTGAAGAGTACCTCTGGTAAATAAAAACATACCAGTGTATATGGTACCTGTCTGTCCACTGCAGCATACAAATAGTGATTTGTCAAAGCCTTCTGGTAGAATCTTAAGTAAGTGACTTTTTTTTCTGCGACTGTAAGACCAAAACCCCATTCACCCACATAGCTAAAGCCTGCTTTAGAAAAAAATAACAATTGAATGTTCTTAACATGATTACAATGAATTTTACTTAAGACATGCAGACTTACCCGCAGCAAGGAATAATGTGCTTTTTTCCTGCGTACCTTCTAAGCACAGGCTGGAGATACACACCCTTTCCTTGCAAGCAGGTTGTCTATTTTGTAGACCTATTTGCTGTTAAGTACAGCATGCATTAGAGCTGAAACAAGGGACCTGACAGTATTGCACTCTATAAGTTACTGTTTTCTTTCTTTCTACCTGTTTTTCAAGTTTCCAAAAGCTTATGTCTAGCATCTGATTTATTTTATTTTTTTTTGTCGGTTCTCAGGAAAAGTGATGAATGAGATGAACAGTTTGGCTGGTACCAGGCATAGCTAAGTCACTAATTAAGCCCAGCTGCTGAAACGTAGCTTCTGGTTTTCCCTTTATAGATCTCACATTATACTTTTAACATGTTGGGATCTACAAGGAGATGTGATTTCTGCCAGATCTGAAGAGTTCCCTGCTCTCTAGTGAAAAAGCCAGCCTTACTCCTCCTGGTACACTACAGCTTGCTGTACAATGTGCAAGAAGACATGGCTTTTGTAAAAGGGATTCTCAGAAGTCCCTATGACTGAGAAATGCTTTCTTTGTGTTTGCTTGGTATCTAAACCATGTTGTTCCCTCAGAAAATAAAGCCCTTGGAGTAGAATAGAGGTATTGGAGGTGTCAGACCACAGTAGTGTAGGGCACCGTTACTGTTACTTTTACCTGTAATTGAACTGAGCTCTGCAGTGCTGTGGTTAGTGTCTTTCTGGGATATGGAGCACCAAAAATGCAAAGGAGAAAGAGAAGCTGGCCTGTAGTTGCTCTTTGTGCAAGGATCATTCAGCAAGTGCCACCAAATCCCACCACTAGTGAGATGAGGAGGTAGTGTTTTGTTTGACAGCTTGTTCAACAGCTGAACAAGCCTGGGTCCAATCTTATTCAACATCTTCATCAGTGAACTGGATGAAGGGACGGGGCATACCCTCAGCAAGTTTGCTGACGATATGAAACTGGGAGGAGTGGCTGATGCACCGGAAGGCTGCGCTGCCATTCAGCGAGACCTGGACAGACTGGAGAGGTGGGCAAAGGTAGAATCATAGAATGTTTTAGGCTGGAAGGGACCTCTAGAGGTCATCTGGTCCAACCTCCCTACACAAGTAGGGGCATCTCTACCTAGGGCAGGTTGCTCAGAGCCCCATCAAACCTGACCTTGAATGACTCCAGGGATGGGGCCTCTACCACCTCTCTGGGCAGCCCATTCCAGTGATCTATTATCCTCGTATTAAAGAACTTTTTTTCTAATATCCAGGTAAACCTAATGAAGTTCAGCAAGGCCAAGTGCAGAGTCCTGCGTCTGGGGAGGAGTAGCACCAAGCACCAGTACAGGTTAGGGGTAGACCTGCTGGAAAGCAGCTCCATGGAGATAGACCTTGGAGTCCTGGTGGACAATAAGTTATCCATGGGACAGCAATGTGCCCTTGTGGCCAAGAGGCCAATGGTCTTCTGGGGTGCATAGAGAAGAGTGTGGCCAGCAGGTCCAGGGAGGTTCTCCTTCCTCTCTACACTGCCCTAGTGAGACCACATGTGGAGTATTGTGTCCAGTTCTGGTCTCTTCAGTTTGAGAGAGACAAGGAAATACTAGAGAGCGTCCAATAGAGAGCTATGAAGATGATAAAGGGACTAGAACATTTATTTTATAAGGAAAGGCTGAGAGACCTGGGGCTGTTTAGCCTGGGAAAGAGAAGGCTTAGATGTGATCTTGTGGATGTTTACAAATATTTGAAGGGTGGGTGTCAAGTAGAAGGTGCCAGTCTCTTTTCAGTGGTGCCCTGTGGTAGGACGAGAGGTAGTGGTCACAAACTGGAACATGGAAGTTCCATCTTAACATGGGGAAAAGCTTTCCTGTGAGGGTGACAGAGCATTGGAACAAGCTGCCCAGAGAGTTTGTGGAGTCTCCTTCTCTGGAGGCTTTCAAAACCTGCCTGGATATGGTCCTGTGTGGCCTGCCCCAGGTGATGCCCCTCTGGCAAGGGGATTTGGACTTGGTGGTCTCCAGAGGTCCCTTCCAACCTCTACCATCTATGATTCTATCTGGAAACACACATACCTGTCAGCTGGTTTGGTGAGACTGAGGTTCCTCTGCATCTGTTACAACAGAAACCCGGGTACTAAAGTGACTCTATGAGATCAAATGTGAAGTGTCATGAAATACAGATTCTATGGAGTGCAGCAGCAACTAAGGTAGATCTAGTTTTAAGGTCCTATGTGGAGTTAATTGCCTATAGTTGACTTGGAAGTGATGTGTAAGAGGGAAAAGCTGCATATTGGTGAAAGTCAGAGAGGCTGTTCTGGTGACACACAGTTATAAATCAGTAACTGCACAGTACTCATGCCAGTGAAATTTGGTGGAGTCCAGATGACAGTTTGGGCACAGCAAGGAGACTGAGTGGGAGGAGATACGGAGATAACAATCTCAAGACTCCTCAGGTTTCCTTAAAAAAAAAAAAAAACCCAACCAAAAAAACCCCAACCACGGATGAAATGCATCTCATTCAAAAATGTCCATTAAATAGGAAAAAAAATCCTTTTGGGTATATGAATTTCCTGCAGAGACCCTGGGTTTACCCATATGCCTATTTCTTTTGCCCTAAATTAAAGACTTGGTTAAACAAAAAAAGTGATGGCAGTTGATAAATGTAGATAAATTTGCTCGAGCTATGGAATGGGAATTGTCTAATGTGGTACCATATAGCTGGAGGTGCAGAAAGCATTCTTAGATGACAGAAATGTCAAGGGTTTTCTCTTGATTCTGAGCTTCTCTGATGTATATCCAAAGATATTGCCAATTCATGCCTATTGTTACAGTTCAAAGAGGTTTGTATGCTAAAGTCTGCAATTGCTGAGAAAGGTGTAAATGACGCTGGGAAGTATACTTTGCAGCTTTGGTTTGAACTATACGTTTATGTTCAGCATGTTACATATTTCTTTATTTGTCTTAAATCTGTTAGAATAACGTTCCATGTGATCTATTGATCTAAAAGCAAATGAAACATAAGGCATCGTTTGTTCATGTGTTTGTTCTCTGAGATAATAGGCTTTATTGCATCCTGCTAATACATCCCAATTTTTTTGGTATCACTGACTTAGAAATCAGAGACACTGGACTAAAGCAGGCTGCTTTCTGGAGGGCTAGGAGAGAGACGCTGGAGCACTCCTCCTTGACCTCCAGACAAACCTTTTATCTTTACAAATGTGCATTATTTTACTTTTTTGCAACAGATTTCCTGATTTCTGTTCTGCCATCTGCTCCATGGCAATTGACACTTGAGAAGGCTGGATATTTATTACTTACTAGCCATGTATAGGAATACGGTAAATTCTTTACAAAATAAAAATCAATACTCACTGACATACTGCGTATTGAGGAAAATAATTGTTTATGGCACTCAGCTTAAGCTGTTCTGGTAATCACGTTGAAAAATACAATATTTATTCATTAGATCAAATTTAATGAGGCCTCCTGGCAGTAATTATAAAAATTACTGTAGCAGTAAATTACTAATGAGTTGTGATGTGCTTCCTACCTGTGAGGAAGGACTGGGGGTTGAAAAATCCTGATATCCAGACAACACTAGGGAGGATGAGATCTTGAGGCTAGGAGTCAAGCTCACAGCAGTGCATAAGTTATTCACTGCACCTGAATGGTTAAAAAAAAAAAAAAAAAAGCACAGACATTCATAATCAGGAGTTTCACTTTAAATAGACAGTAACTCTAGGTTCATTTCCAAACTGACACACATAGGCAAGGGAACAATGTTATCAATCGGAGGAAGAGACTTCTTTTCTGTTTGTACATCATCTTATCTACAGAAGTAACTGAGGTGACCTAATTTACTGTAGTAGATCTTAGGCTAGGAACAACTTCTTGCTTTCTAGTTGTTATAAAGTATCATGCAAAACACAGCAAAGAGGACAATGTTGCCTTAGTGCCCTTAAATCTTCAGAACAGTCACCTAAGACATGGAGCTAAGACAAAGGTTGAAATCCCCTACCAGCTTGCTTTGATGGAGGAGTTTGACCCAGATTTCTTTCTTCTTCTGAGACAAAGCTTTAAGAAATGCAGAGGCTTTTGGTAGCAAATGGTACACAGTATGAATAACACCAAGGCATAAAGGTATAAAAATGTGCCTCTTCTATCAAAAGTCCAGGTTTCTGCTGAGTATGGGGTGTAGCTGAGGCTGACTAAAGAAAGGGGTTCTGCTGCATGCTAAAATTAATGTACAAATGAGTTGGCGCATAATTATGTTTCTTTCTGTGGCTTGCAAAGGGGCCATAGATTTGACAGGTGGTCCTTGGTATTGTAAAATAGTGAATAGACTAGCTTTTAGCAAATATTTGCTGCAAAAGATTGATCCTGGGTCATCTATCAAACATCTACCCAAAATCAAATAGAAAAAGGCTGAGAATTTTAATCTCTCACAGCACAGAACTGCTCTTAAATGTACTGTTGAGGCTTGAAAAGGAGTGGGGAAGTCTAGCACAATTTATCTTCTCCTTAGGCTGATACATTGCACTGAAAGGGACCACTGGGCATGGATACTTCCACACATTCCTACATGTTGTGAAGTCAAAGGGGAGAGAAATATGTCCATCCACCCTTGAGTCATCTTCCAAACCCCTTGAAAGAAGCAGGAATGTAGGTTCCTTGCACACAACCTACTTCTGTGCAGAGATGCTGTGCAGCAAACGTGGTTTTTGTGGAGCTATGGGTTTCCTAAGCTGAAAGAGCCCCTAAAAGTTGAGCATTGAACTACTGAGCCCAAGACCCTTTGTGGCTTTAGCCTTTCACCTTGATAAATGTATATATTGAAAAATATAGCCAATTGGGTCTTAGGAAACCTGGGGTGAGCTAGTAAATGAACAGCAACAGGTCAGCATGCAGCAGGACTATTTTGCAGTTTCCATAGTTACCAAAAAAAAAAAGTACACCTTTGTTACCCCCTCTAAAAAGCAGTGGTCTGCACTGATTTAGCTAATGCACATTACATAGCTTCTCATTATTGAAATGCAGCAAGAAGAGCTTTTGCCGTGATGTAATTACAAAAAGACAACATCTCTCTGCCAAACAGAAATTAACCTTATCTAACTTTATTGCCACAAAAGCCACAGAGCCTGGTCTGTCTGCTGTTATGTCACCACAACAGAGCTGATGCAGTCACACTGCAAAGCACAACCATCCAATTTTGGCTCTGAAGATGGTATCTCGGCTGCTTCAGTGCTGCATTCTTTTCCTAGCGCTGCTGTGTGTTGCCTCAGTGACCTTAGGAAATTCAGGCTCTTCCTGTTTCCCTTTTTAAAATGTGGAGATCCTTTCCAGGCTGGTCCTGTCTGGGAGAGAAAATAAAGTGTGGGGTTTTTTTATTATTAGCTAAACTGAATTTGGCAGTGGACAGATGTTCACTTTGCATACAGCTGTGCTGGCTGAAGATGCATTTTTCTGTCTTTCTGGAGCTGTTGTGAGGATAAATTAACACTGATAGAAAATTTTGTGGTCTTCAGATCGAAAACATTATAGAAATAAGAGTTATTGTGGGTTGGATTTTCAGAACTGCTGTCAGCCACAGCTGAAATCAGAAGAAGCTGGGGGCTGAAAAATCTGGAGCCCTGAACTACAACGGTTTACATGAATGTGGAAGTAGTTCATGGGTGGCACAGGAATTTGAATCAATCTACATTAAAAGCTCCCAGGTAAATACAAAAAGTAGAGTTGGTGGAATGATTTTTTTTTTTTTCCCTTTAAAAAATACAAAAACAACAAAACAACCAACACCAAAAAAACACACCAAAAAAACACACCAAAAACCTGCAGCATGCAGGTCGGAGGACTTATGTCCAGAAGGCTATGAGCTTTCACCACAGGCTGGCTGACTGTTGTCATGACGCAAAATACATTTTCAGTTAGTATTGCGAATTCTTATGGAATCTTACAGTGGCAACATAGGAGCATTTTACCTAATATTTTTTTTTCTACATCTATGAAATTAATTTAATGTGTGTAGAATGGGGTGGATACTGTGGGACTAAACCTAAAAACTAAATAATAATGATGAAGCTTTTTAGAGAGTATGTCTCACAATCTGACATAAGTGGTAAGATTGTTCCTGTGCACTATTACTATAATTAAATTACATTACACTATTGCATTAAACTAATCTGTCAGTATTACTGTACTTAGAAGTAAGATTTTGTCATATAAACATTATGAGCCTTTAAACTTCTGAATTTTGTCTTGCCAAAAAAAAAAAAAAAAAAAAAACAAAAAACAAAAAAAACCCCAGAAATTGCAACAGCAGAATATAACATGAAAAGCTACAGCAATGGAGAAAAGGCCAGCTGGTTCAACACGCCAGTCCCTTTAAAGCAGGTAAGTTAAGAGTGTTAGAATACATTTACCAAAAGGGTGCAACATGAGATGTATGCATGAGGTGCCTGCTATTACTCTGAAAATATTAGGTACTGATCTAAAAATTCTCTCTTTAGTATTTTCCTGACCTTCAGAACATGTAAGGTTAAATCAGAAGCTGCTGAGAGTAAACTGTTGAGAAAAACATGCAAATAATAACTGAAATGAAGCTGCAATCTTTTCTCTGAACAGAGGCAGAAAAAGGAGGCTACAGATCACTTAAACTATGATCAGTGAAATGGGGCAGCTGATCAGAGGGATGCAGCCTTTAGAAGAGTGTTAGCTCTTGCAGACCCAGGAAGCAGAATAATATTTCTCAAACTGAAGACTTCACTCTCATCGTAACAGATCAAACCATCATTCAGAGCAGCAGATCCTGTCCTCTCTCAGCCTGGTAAGCTGCTGTATGTTTATTCTGGTGCTAAATCTTTTCCAAACGGGTTACTGGAGCTTTCATCCACATGCCATTGACAGCTATCCCTTTCTTACCTTCACAAAATACAGATGGTCTTAATTGTTCCTTTTTGTTGTTGTGCACAAATAATTGCTTGGATTTTAGCTAAAATTATCAAAGAAAATGACAAGTAGATTGTGTCCATTTGCTTACCTTTTCCATAGACAGCATACAAATGCACACTGTAAACTTACTGTCTGCCACACTGCTGTGACTGGAACTCCAGCATTTGCTGTACTTCCTATATTTGCCTCTGCCTTTAAGTGTTCACTGAACCATCTTGGTCTGCAGTCCTTGTGATCTAATTGCACACACAATATGCCGGGACGGCCATGCTATTCATTAAGGATTCAGACTATATACAGGGGTCCTCTTCTAGCTACTGGGGGTAGGAATAGGATGAAAACATTATGAGACTTTATTAAGTCTTATAAGACTGCCATCCCTTGCCTCTGGCAGCCTCAGGAGTGGGAATTAGCCTTTACAGGGAGGCTATCATCCATAATACATATTTATGCTGTGTCCATCGTGTATAAGAACGCTCTCAGTAAAACTTAGGCTAGGCTGTAATAACACTTTGCACTTCTTTGTTGCCTTTCATCTGAGGATTTCATTGTGCCTTTAAAAGCTTTCATTAACTAAAATTCACAACCCCGTTGTGTAGTAACTGTGCATTAACACCTCCACCATATGCAAAATGCAGTTCAGAGAAGCAAGGACTGTTGTGAGTGGTTTAAAAAGCTGAAAATAATGGGGGAAAAAAAGCTGGAACTGATTATTCCCACATCTATGTGCTAGCCCTGTGTTTTCTATCTAAAATATCTTGGACTTGAATTGATGCTCTGACTGCAATTTGCTGCATTTTTAAATGTTGATGTGTGTCAGATTTAGCATTGTTTCAAAATTCTCAAGACATTAATTTCCAGGTTCATTTATTATCTGCTGAAAAATCTATCCTTTGATAACTGAATGCAGATGTAGCAATGAGAGTGATATAATTGCCTGTGGAGCTAGGTATGTATTTTCACTATTGTTAAGCTACAGAGTCTGGTTTCCCCAGGATGTGTATGACTCTTGTGAATGCCAGTTACACACATTTCTGAGAAGAAAATATGCCCCTAAAGCTATAGTGTCCTTCGTGCACAGCCTCCAATCCTCTACAAAGCGTACATTTCACAGGATTCAACAGTATTGGTTCTTTCGGGATCAATGAGAGACTCGCCACCCATCTCCAGTATCTCTGAATTACAGAGCAGAACCAGATCAAACACAGAAGAGTTCCCTCATTTATCCTGCCTCTGTAATACATCAGAGTGTGTGCTGCATTCATTTTGTGTAGGCGGGCTGGTGTCTAATGTACTCTGTGAACATATTTATAAAGGATTAACCTGTGCCTGCTATTCCTAAAAATTGATTTAGTTAAAATACGTATTTTATTCTACTTGTCTCAACCATACAAATCATTCCAATTTACCTTTAATATTAGTCATTTTTGCTGGAGTTTAATATACTGAGCATTATTGGTAGCCTTGCTATGTATGACAGGCCTTTTTTTCCCCCAGCCAATACTTCTCAGTGCATTGTACGATCTGTGTCTAAGAATTTTAACCTGCAGTGAAACTGTTCGCTAACAGAATGTACTGCTCAGTGAACTCTGAAACACTGAGGATTCAAACAGGGTGCTCATGCTTTAAAAGTGTTTAGAAGCAAATAGGAGTAGAAGGTCAGGAATCAGAGGTGCTGGGAAGGACCTAGATGCACTGTGTACCTGGGACGCTGGGTGTGAGCGCACACACTGACCTGGCATCTGCCATACTCGGAAGGATCCAGTAATGTGAAGCTCCTGGACTGCAAGCAACTGCAGCCCACCCCTCACACCAGCCCCAACTTAAGTATGTATATTTTAAAATATTTACTTTGACACAGGCAATATTTAGATAATTGTTTTGTGTAGGATAAGGATTAAAAGGAAATACAGATGAATAGGTTAGCAATGGCAAATTCTGACCCTCATCTGCGATATGTGAAGAAAGCTCTCAAACATTAATAGCAGTTTAAGAAGTTGCCCACTAGGAAGTTGGGATAAATCTGAAGGACAGACTTCCAAATAAGGTTAATTTACTAAAGATCACAGCCACAGGGAAAATGACCAAAGCAAATGCTGGAAAATCTGTTACTTCACATGTGTGACAGGCAGACTTAAGGTTTCTTCTCACCGTGACCTTCAATGTGGGATTCAGGGCTTGGTTTGATTTTGGTGGTGTTTTTTTGTTTTGCTTTGGTTTGGTTTTGTGTGTGTTGTGTTTTGGTTTTGTTGTTTGTTTGTTTGTTTGTTTTGGTTGTTTTTTGGTTTTGGTTTTTTTTTTTTTTACTTTGTATCAGCTTTTACTGGGATAGCAAATGTGTGAAAAAGCTTATAGGGTTATCAGTATCTAACATCTTCTGATAGAAGGGAACAGTGGTAGTTGATTAAAGTTTTTCCACTTATGTGACTGCCTTTGAATTCAAGGATTTCAGCCCATTTTGAATTCTGTTCTTGATACTATGTTTTTTGTATAACTTGTGTGTCTGATATTATTTGTTGTACCATCAGTCCCTCTTACCCAGGTATAAGAAAACACAAAAATCAGTGTGCATAGCGGGGAGGAGGATTCTTCTCAGCAGCCCATCAAACAGTTTTTCAAGTTCATTTTCTTCCCCATTGTTTGAATACCAACTCAGAAGCTTGCAAATGTTTCTTTTTCTTGCCAAGACAGTGGTACTTTTGCCCTGGCACACATTAATGTTTTTTTCCCTTTTCTTGTGTTTTGAGTGCAGCTGAACAACAAATTCCTCTGTTTAACAAGCAACTTCCTCATATTAAGTTTTTTCCATACCAAAGTATCTTTTCTTATTTCAGCACAGCTCTGCATTTGTATTTGTTACTTAAATACTGACAAGCAAATATCAGCAAGTGCAGCAATATTATGTGCTTGTGGGCTTTCAGAACAGCCCTGCTGGAAGCTGAGTCTGACTGTCTCAAGGAGCCACGGCAGCAGCTGTGCTTCGAGAGGTAGCCAGTAAGACAGCAAGTCGGTGTTGAGGGAACAAGAGTAACTCCTTCAAAAGAAATCTAACCTCTTTTCTGCTATTCTATGTGCTCTAGACTTAATGGCACTCTCAGAAATATTCATGCAGGTTACACCCTTTTCACACTTCTCCCTGAAACCTAAATCATTGCAAGTTTTAAAGCAGCAAAATAATTTGCTACCTGTTTTCTCACCAATGTAAGAGTTTTCTTTAAGTGGAAGTTGGCTCATCAGAGGCTGTAGTAGGACATGGATGGATGTATGGATGTGTGTGTACATGCATCTGGGGCTCTTTTGGTCTCTCCCAGTTAGCTTTGATTGTTAAAACAACCATTTCAGTAATTTGTTGGCTGGCTTTGCAGGGGAAAAAAATCTTGGTCTTTGCTGCTTCTAGAAGAGAGGTTGTCATAATGTTGCTCCCCGAGTTGACTGACAGGCACCTTTGCGAACACACAGCATGTTTCATCTCAGAGTACTCGAAGAATATCCTTACCCCCCTCTCCGGACCAGCCCACCTCCACTTGCAGTGCTCCTTGCTTTTTTTTTTTTTTTTTTCAGGATTGCAATCCCTGCCTTTTGTTCCTCCTTCTCAGGAGTTAATACCTCCCCACCTTACAAGTCAGACATGGATTCTGTCAGTTAAAACCCCTAAATAACAAACCCTCCTAGCCTGAAGGCCTTTTCCTTTCAAGCATGTATTTTTTCTACCCTGCAAAGGAGTCAGTGCCATAACCCTGAGCTTTCATGGAATAGTGTCTAAGCCTGTATCTGTGTATTATGAATATCTTCCAAAGGGGGAATGAACATCCCCTCTTCTGGCAGCTCCTATATTTTGTGACTTCCTGCTCTCCCTGCTACCCTCTGCTCCTTACAAGCCCCTTCACTTCATCCCCTCTGCATGTAATGTCTCCTTTCAAATCCTCCTGCAATGCTGCTGTCACCTTAGCCTTCTCCAGCCATTGCCTGACAATGCAGTCAGATCCCAGAACCCAAACATATTTGCCTCTGTTAAGATGCCCCACTGTTGGTCTCTTGCAGATTTCCAGAAAGCTGGATGACCTGTGACACAAGCTTCCAATTTTTCTTTTCTATCCACACACTTTTTCCCTGTCTGTTGGATTTTTCTCTGAATTTCTGTGGCCTGAAAAAGAAAGCATCATCTTGGTTTTTTCCTTTTAACATTTAACATCACTGGCATCACATCCCCACCTTTCTAGCGTAGGTCTTTTTTTTTTTTTTTTTTGGCACTATTCAGTGTTGCTTCTTGCTTCCTAACAAGCTGCTATTAAGAAATGCTAGACACCTCTTCAGCCCTCTGGATAGTTGACTATCTCTAACCCTGAGACAGGAGACTGCTGGCTCAGCGGCAAGAGGTGACTCCTACACGGAATTTTGAAACACTGGGTGACATATTGGGCCAGCTTATAAAAGGAAGTATTAACAGAATTCATGTTCATTTCAGAGACGTAGAAAAGGATCCTGAAGACAAACTGAAGATCGGAGATTATTAGGTGATTTGACATGATCTCTTTCAGTTAATCACTCATGTTTGCTGTTTCTAACACATTTGCTGAGCCCATGATGCTTAAACTGTGCATATATCGAGATTTTTTTCCTTTCACCTCCTCACCCGATTGTGCCTTACTTTGAAATGGCATCTGCTTAGAAATCAAAAGTTTTTATCTGATATCTCACACAGTGGTGTGTCAGGTAGGTAGGTATATAAGAGACAGAGGGATTTAAAAAACAGGGAGGATTAAACTACGAGGATGACAGAGGCCTTCTCGTGCTTTGTGGTGTGCATAACAGGGTGGTATAGAGAGGAGGTCCTTCCCTGAAGGAAGCTCACGGCTCCTGCTACTGACACCAATTACTACGGGCTTTTTAGATGTGACAGTGCTTCAGGTTTCGTTTTCAGTCTCCGTTGTGTTTTCTTCATCTCCCCAGATCCAAGGGACTGACGGCCAAGCAGAACTGGCCACTCCACTAGTAACATCCATGTGTAACCTCCCTGGTGCTACTGACAGACCTCCCTTTCACCTGCTTCCCAGTCCCTCCTCATATACGCTCTGTTCCAGCAGGGAGGCTGTCTTGGAGCCCAACTGCATAACAGCATCTCCTGGCAATGTTTTTGCACCCTAGTGACTCACTGCATTTTTGCACCTGATGGTGAAAGATAATCTGTCACCTCAAATCCTACTAGTTCTGCCAAGACAGCTTTTATATAATCAGTGGGTACTTTTACCCTCTTTTCTCCAAACGTGAATATAAGGTCCAGCTTGACTCACCGATACATTTTTTTAAAGAAAGCAGCTGTGTTGTCCTTCAGCAAAACAGCTTGTAATTTAGCATTACTGCATTATATCCCCTAGGCAACGCTTTCTGTCTTCAGGACATGTATTTATCACAGACATGACAGAATCTCTATGGTGCTTTAGTTTTCCATCAAGAGAAGCTAAAAGAGAATTTAATTCCATAAAGCTCAGATTGATCACCACAATGTACCTCTGGTGCTTCTCTCAGTGTGTCCTCTGCTGAACAAGATTTCTTCTTCCTCTCTTGATCACTCAGAAGTCTGAACTGATCTCTGAAGTGTGGGCTTGCTTTGCCTTTGTCCTGACTCGAGTCCCTAAACTATGACAGCCTTCTAGTGCTAGCTGTCTTTGTGTTAGGCAGAGCTTTCTTGTCATTGGGTGAGCTCCTCAGTCCTGGTTAGCTCCATCAGCCAGTGGCTCTTTGCCTTACTCAGGAAGCTCCCAGGGAGAGTTGAATGTATGACAGCAAATAAATAATTTGCCAGCATTGGATGACTTACAATATAGCCATGGAGAGTAGGTAGATAGACACATCTTAAACTGAGTTCAGTTAAGATGAACAGAAACATGGTCTTCTGAGGAGTGGCTGAGGGAACTGGGGTTGTTTAGCCTGAAGAAAAGAAGGCTCGGGAGACCTAATCTCTCTCTACAACTACTCGCTTTCTACCTGAAAGGAGGTTGTAGCAAGGTGGGAGTTGGTCTCTTCTCCCAAGTAACAAGTGGTAGGACAAGAGGAAATGGCCTCAAGGTGCACAAAGTGAGGTTTAGGTAGGACATTAGGAAAAATTTCCTCCCCAAAATGCTTGTCAAGCACTGGAAGAGGCTTCCCAGGGAAGTGGTGGAGTTGTCATCCCTGGAGGGCTTTAAAAGTTATGTAGATGTGGTGCTAAGGGATATGGTTTAGTGTTGACTTGGCAGTGTTGGGTTAATGGTTGGACTTGATCTTGAAGGTCTTTTCCAAACGAAACGGTTGGCCCATGATGGCTCCACTTCTTGCTCTGAAACTTTTCTCTAAGTTCCTAAGGCAAGCCGCTTTGATAATTTTTGCTCCAGCTGGTGACCATTTCACCCTTGAGCTCAGAGCAGTATCCTTCTATTGTTACGAATTCTGATCCCAAAAGACACAAGAAACCAAGCTTAGGCTCCTGAGAAGGAGCTATATACTAAGTGCAACAGCACTTGCCAAACTGATTTGATCAGCACACACAGCTGGAGAAAAAAGCAAGCAAAGAAGAAATAGAAATGCAAATTTAAAAGAAATCTTCTAAAGTCTGCAGTAATTGGCAAGGTAAATGCAAGGCTCTTTCTGCTTTTCATTACACTGGTAATACCAGTTTATGATAAAAAGCTATTCTGAGTTACATAAGAAGGTAGGATATTTGCCAAAAAAAAAATCCTTAGTTTCTATTCTATTTTTTTACGATGGACAAGAAGCACCATCCATACTGATTGACTGTTGGCATGCGACTTACCACTGAGCAACTGTATGTTGATGGATAAACCAGTCTCATCCAAGTGTCAGGAAGATTATCAAAAAAAAAAGAGCTGTCTGTAGTTGCTCCATCTCTGAGGAGATTGCCAACTCACCCTAACAAAAGAAAATGTTAGTGTGCTATTTGTGTCTCACAAAGAGACTGTGATAAGATGACATGATAAATGATAGAGGGCTTTTTTTTCCCCCCAGTAAAAACACATAAGGTAGCTAAATCATCAACTGCGAAGAGTATCTTGGCTTTCGCAACTGGGATGAGTCATTTATTTTTTAAAAAGGGGAAATGGTCAGAAAAACAAGAGCGTAGGTTCTGGATTTTCTGTATTTTAAAAATTCATTCTAATTGCATTAAGTAATTATATGATACAGTAATTCATATACATAAGCACAGAAGCACCCACCTACGCATATATACATGGAGAAAATGATAAAGGGCCAAATTACTAACTTTCTTTCAGATATCTCAGAAAATTGTACATGCAATCAAGCTACCATTCTGCTGGCTTGCTTGCAGTAATGGCTATTTGAGTGCCCATGTTTTGTTACTCTGAATTAAAGATCGAAAGGAAGGTAATTCTAGGTGGTGAAAAAGGAGGTCCCTTTAAAAAACTAGCCCTATGAATTAGATTTTCAGCACCTAGTCTCGGAGTGATATGCATTAACTACAGCCGTGCATGTGTATACCACCATTGTCTGTGTGAACTGCTAGCAATACTTAAGAAGCTACTTGGTTGCCTGGTTCTGTGTTTTGAACATATATTAAATGTTAATGCAGCTGGTACGTTGCTGTTTGAGATTGCTGGATATTATGAAAATTTGGCCCTGCATGGTTAAGAACATTACATGTTGCTATGCATTCAGCATTTTGTCAGCATTGAAAGACATCTTATTACCAAAAAATACCAAAGATGTGTGATAAGTTACTCATTTCCTTTTTCCCTAGCTTCCCTGCACTTACTAGACATACAGGGAGATCAAGACACTGGTGTTACTGCATCTTTACTCGCAGTTAATGGCCATCTCCTAACGACGGTCAAGTGCCACATACCGATGTCTTTGAACTTACTGATCATTTAACATGATCTTAAACCATGTGGCTTATCCAGTGGGGATCTATATGACGGAGAGCTTGGTTTTGGCATCGGAGGAGGGTCTCTGAGATATCAAACAGCAGCCTGCCTTCTCTTCTGTGGATTGCATCAAACGCACACAAATGCGCATTGCAACTAGCAACCAGATCTGTTAGCGGTTATAACAGAGAAGCCAAATTTCTGCAGTGGCAGAAGAGAAGAATGTCCCCATCTTACTTTTGGGTCTGCAGTGAAACAGGTGCCAGACCATACTCAGAGACCTTGTAGTTTGCTTCCTAGTATCTAGAGAAAGAGGTTTTCAATCTCCAGAGCAGTTTCACGATATTTTTTTTTTTCACTCAGATTAAAACAGATGATTTGATGTACAGAGACAAGTTACATGCTTGGAGTAGGCAGTTTATAGAAGTTTTTTCATCACTGAAATCAGAAAAAAACCTCCCTAAGTGTCACTCACAACTGCCCGTTACTGGCATCTACACCGATGCTGTTTAAACCCATGAATCCCCTGAAAGTAGTAAAGCAAAGCACACGCATCTTCAGACCTAAATTAAGCTCTTGAAGAGAAGTGGATCCCATCTCATATTCTGGAAAACAAATGCTTATGTGAGGAGCATTATGCTGGTGTGTGTTTGGTTAAAATATCTGGTCTTACTTTCTCCCGGAAATCTTTTTCTATATATCATCTAGCTCCACCTTCACCTTCAAGATATGCCATGTTGTCATGAGGCAAGGGTCTCATGCACCCACTTCTGCGATAACATAAAGGAAATTATAAACTTTGTGTACCTTAACTTTATGCAATGAAAACAGTTCTACTGCCTTCATGTTATAGTGTGAAGGATATGGAGGATTTATCCTGTGAAATGGAGAAGATGACCTGTGCAGCAACATATTGTGCTGTTAAAAAGAAAAGCCTTGTACTTTCCAAATAATCGCATTTTGCAACCTGATAAAGGATCCTACATGGACCAACCCTATTAATATATCGCAACACTCCAGCAAGATCTTTTTTTCTGTATGGTGCAACATAATGCATATATTTATGTCTCATGTATACTAGAGATCCCTCGTTACAAATTTCAGATTGACTCCCTGCAAAAAGCAGGTATGAAAGTATCTAATTCTATTGAGATTTGTGGCTGCAGGAGAAAAAAAAAACCCACAAAACCAGAGACATCACACCATCTTGTGACAAATTTGTAGCCTGCTCTATGTTTCGACTGACCTTGTCTTCCACAGCTTGAGAGACTCCTTCCTCGGTGAGGAGTATTTGAATTGCAGCTCTAATAGCATACGGAGCATGTTGTCTGCTTTTATTATTACAAAAGTAATCTCCACGTTGGGGTGTGGGCCATAATGGATGGGTCTTTGGGGAGGTAGCATTTCATCCATATTTTTATGGCAACCTTCATAATCCAGGTTTGAAGAGTCTGCAAACCTAAAAGCAAGCACTGACTTCCTATCAAACTGTCAAAGAAATAATAAAAACCCTGTCACCAAGACACTGGTGGCAATCCTCGCTAGACAGAATAAGGAACCTGCTTAGGCATAAATGAAATCGCTATGGAGTCATTGTTGAGAACAAGACTTTTATAACACTTTTATAGCTGTGGAAATTAATCTCATTTGTTCCTCATTTTAATTAGCCTCCTTCTGTAACACCAATGTTCTGATGCTTTCAAGAAAAAAAAAATTAATTTTCTAATAATCAGATTTTTCTTCAGTTAGGAAACAGCAGAGTTATAATTTTAATTTAGAAATAGACAGAAATATTTTAAAAGAAAAATATTATTTCTTCCAAATTACAAAGTGCTGCTCTCTGGTGTAACATTATTATTCTGTGTAGCAACTTATTAAATGAAGCAATTTATGGTAGCGTCTCTGAAAAATGCCATCCTTTATTGAAATGAAAGCGAGTAATAGCATAAGGACTGTAGAATAAAAAAGCAGAATATCTTCTTTTAGACCATTACAAAAATACATGTATTGTCTATTTGACAATCAATACAGTGCCATAAAATAAAATGGAGGTGTGGTATCATCATCATAATTTCTGTTTCAAATGGTTTGCTGAGAGCCATATTGTGTCTTTTATGGGAAAGAATGACAAATGGTTTAATTCAATATCGCACACATGTGTATATATGAGCTGAAATTCTGTTGCAACTCAAAGCTGCTAGGCAAATATTTTAGTATCATCACAAGTTTAAAAACAACAGACATGTGGGAGTACATCCATTTATTTACACTTGTACTGACTTAAAATTCAAAATGTTATTTGATGCTTTTAAAGTACTGTTGTGGGATGTTAAATTGCTGCTGAATTCTTACTGTTCTGAGATACCTTTCAACCTGCCAAGATGCATGATGATGATGATGATGATAATAATAATAACAGCAGTTGTGCAGGGATTTTTAAAATAATGCGGGGCTCATTCCTGTAAGATAAATACCATTTTCACTAACCCCCGTTTTATGATTCAGCATTTCTGATGCAACAAAGTGAAATAATGAAAGTAAAATAACAACAGGTTTGGGGGGGGGGGGATGGGAAAGGGAAAATGAGCCCGTG
>JAAGNO010005681.1:44845-67345 GCA_033439905.1 Ceryle rudis | reverse complement strand
GCCGCTCCGGGTCAGGCGTGTCCCCGCGCCGCCGCCCCGGGGGGTTCCGGGACAGCGGAACGGGCGGAGAGCGGGGGAGGGGGTTGGAGCCCTGCGCGGAGTCGGGGCGGTCGCCGAGCCCAGGGCGCAGCGGTGTCCGACAGAATGCCGAGTACGTGCCCCCTGGGCGCGCTCCTGCCGCCCCCTCCAGCCTCCCCGCGGCGGTGAAAAGGCACTTGTCTGGGTCACCTCCCTGGAAACTTCACCCTGGGCTGAGCCGGAGCGGGCCCGGCGCGGGTGCGGGACACGCGCTGCTCCCTGGCCGCTGTAAGCGAGCGTGTTGCGGCCGGGCCGCGCCGTGAGCTCCGCGGTTGGCACGGAGAGCGGCGCGCAGCGAAAGCCCCGACTGCTGCAGAACTTCAGGCTTTGTGAGAGTTAGTAGAAGCAGAGCCCGGCTGCAGGAGAGGACTGGTGCTGCTGAAAAGAGGATTCCATTTGCGTTTAACTTCTTATTTTTTGTGCACGGTAGTGTTCCCAAAAGCGGAAAAAGTGAGGACACTGGAGCCGATTTCTCATCAAGTTGAAGCAGGGTGAAATAAAATGAATTAGTAGGGCATCTGTGTGAGTTTATTTTTATACATCTCTAATTTGGACCGGGAGAGGAAGTGTCACCCTGGTTCCCTGAACAATGGCTTCTTGTTGGGGGCCTGCAAAGGGAAGAGGAAGAGCAGGGAATTTTTTCAGGAGGTGATGCTTTAGACTCTCTTTCGCATAAGGAAAGGTTGGGGTACTCTGGCACTGGCTGTAAGTATTCTAAAGGATAGCATTAAGTCCCATTGCTCATGGCAGTAACAGACTCTGAAGGTATGACTCTTCTCCAGTAGTATGTTTTTATCTAAGTGGAAATAGTGGTGAGACACGTGGATGAGAAACTAACCTCCAGTTAATGCTTCCTTGGGACAGGCTACACGTGTCTGCTCTGTAATAGCATCCATACCTTCAAGCAGGGCACCACTTAACTCATCTATTTCTTTCCAGTGAGCTGAAAAATGCCGTTGAATCAGCCTCCGAGGTTGTTATTGCTGTTACACAATCCCAGTGGAATGCATGTGCTAGGCTTCCTGTTTTTAGTCAGTCTGCAGAAGAGACTATAAAAGATAATAGATACCTCAGATAAATTGCTTTTGCATGAAAACTTGGAGCCGTTGTTCAACAAGTAACAATTGTGACTTCTCCAGTGACCCTGGTAACCTGAGAAGAAGAAAAATCCTTAATACTGGGAGACTTGCTCAGAGTAACTTTAAAGGCAACAGCTGGAACCTTAATATAAAGAGGGAATAGTTACAGAGATCAACAGATGTTAGTTCTGTACATAATCATGTATAGAAATTCAGTTTGTTTTGAAAAGAAATCTTGTGCAAAGAGTAGCTGCTGGTAGTTCATCAGCGAAGAGCAGTGTTTCAAGGATTAGTGGACACGAGGCATGTCTCCTGGGTGCAATATTCTGCAGTTGATTTCTGCCCTGTGGGTGTTTTATAGTCTTATGTGGGGTGTGTGTACACAGGGAACTTAAATTCCAGATCTGCTTGTTTGCATCTGAATAACTCTTAGCAAATCATTGTAACTTTTTTTTTTTTAAGAGAACTATTTTTCAAAACACTGCTGTTATCACAGCCTGTTAAGGTTGCCAAAAGTTTAACAATTTGAGGATGTTGCTTGGTTGTAACCAAGCTCCTTTGAAGGAATTCTCTGCTTGTGAAAGATGAATTACTCATTCTTTGTCTGGGCTAAGAGATCATAATGTGATTATTAAGCTCAGATTTTCAGTGCTAGATATAAAGAATTATGCTTAACCTGGGTCTTTGTTCTCTTATCAAAGCTAATCTGACCAAGTTTCCCCTTCTATCAAGTAGGCAAACATCTCCCCGGATTAAAGAATGCCCAAAACTTGAGAAACTGATTTACTAGTTTTGGCTAGATTAGCATCACAGTGGGGAGGGCTCAGGGCATTGATGACTTCATTAGGTATTCGGCTGATGGATGCTTGGATTTGGGATAGATGCAGAGGATCACCTTCCCTTGGGGCTCCCTTAATGACTTCTCTGCTCCGAGTTTCAATTATTGTGAGATCAAGATGGTGAGTGAAGGAATTGAAGCCTTGTTAAAAGGGTTTGCTACGGAATCCCCTCATGCAGGATCTTCTAGTAACTTCTGTGTTTACTTGGCTATCTAGTGCAGAAACTTAACTGGCTTTGGAGTAGTGGAAATACCACAGTTCTGACTGGAAGGAAGCAAGTGAGAGTAGTACTCGATTGATTAAAAAGGATCTTAGGGATAGTAATTTGGTAATTTTGCTTAAGCAGCTGTCAGTAATCCAAGTGCCTTGGGAACAGTTTTATAGGTAAACTTCCTGTTGGAAATACTGTTTGGGTCTTTTGTGTAGTAAAACTGCAAGTATTTACTTCTTAGACCATCAGTGCAGGAGCTGCACTTTTGCTAGTGTGTATAGTGTAATGCATTGTGAGAAGAGAAATGCTTTTCTTTTTATGTGATTGGTAGTGAGTTCAGGGAGGGTGTGCCTATCACCTTTCTATATGGATAATCTAATCCGCTTCCCTATGAAAGTAGATGGTAGTTATCAGTAGTAAATACACTTGATTACTTACAAGAGCTTCATTTAGCACTTGATGTTGTCTTGGTGGTGATATTTCAGATGATAGTTTATTTGGTGATGTTGCCCAAGTACAATCTGTTTTCTTATTAATCCATTTTATGTATTATTAAAGTATAGCTGTCAAAACACAGTTGTGTTGTGAGAAAAAAAAAAGACTTCATGATTGCTGCTTGAAACCGATTTTTTCTCTTTTTTTTTTTTTTTTTTTTTTTTTGTGTGTGTGTGTGTATGGTGGGTTTTAGAGGTGTGGGGTTTGGTTGTTTTTGTTTTGTTTTGTTTGTGGTGGTGGTTTTTTTTGTTGGTTGGGGTTTTTTATAAGTTACAATGTTCTGAATCTCCTCTTAAAATGATGAGTGCTGTGGACCAAAGTCCCATGGGAACATTTGTTCCTCTTAAGATACAGGTCTGTTAGCTTGATTTTTATTGCATGTGAACCATCTGTGGCAGAGAAAGTCACGGTAAAGCAGCTCCTGGCGTGTTTGTGTTGTTCTGGCCTGGGTTTCTTGTATAGATCCAGTGGTGCCCTGCAAAGCACAGTCCCAGCTCCCAGAAGGTGCTCACAATGGTGTTTGAGGATAGCTCTCAACCTGAAGTGTTGGGAGGCATGTTAACACTGTGCAGGGACATGGTGATGCTTCTGATTAAGAAGAGAGCTAGAAAGCAAATGTGGAGAAGGAAGAACAGAGATGTCACCTGCTACAGTGTTGCTTTATAGTTTTCAGACAGCTGGACAAGTGAAATTTATGTGGCTATTACTTGTGCCACAGAACAGCAATGAAAGGTAGAAGAAACATGGTTTAAGTTGCCGTTTTGTTCAGGCTTTGAATATCACCTTTGCCTTCGTGTATGTTAGAGCGGTAATTCAGCAAAGAAAAGCAGATTCTCATCTCTTGGGCCCAGCTGTTTAAACATATGACTAACAAGCTATCAACCTGCATAGTGCCATAACATATATTAATTTTTAATTTAATAGTTACTGAGAATATTTAGAATAGCCACAATATGGTGATTTGTTAATATTTATTAATTACTGACTTTTGCATACTCATACTGACTTTTTGAACTAAATACTATTGTGTGTGAAGTATTCTGTACATCTTTCTGGACATTGAGCTCATGGAGTAATTAAAATTGCTAATTACATAAAAAAAAGGCCAAACATGAATCCAGAAACTTCTACCACCAGATCTGTGTGAAATGTAAAGCTAAATAAAAATTTAAGAAGTTTACTTAATAATGTTAATGCATATGCAGAGCAAAGCATTCCTATATCTTTTCATTTCAAGTACATTGTGAAACTGAGATGAGCTCCTTTAGTAAGGATGATGCAAGTTTGTATTAAACCAGTATTTGTTGGGTTACTCTAATGAATGTCACAGTATCACCTTTCTCTTCCCTATCCCTGGTCTGCAAACCCTTCAATAGGCATCTGTTGACATCTTTGCACATACATTCCTGTTGGCACTTTGGGAATTGGATTATTGCACAAGCAACACTGGCTGTGTTTGTGGTAAGTAGGTCTTGGCTGATCTGTACCTGCAGTGCTACTGGTGGGGGGAGAGAGGGTGCATGGAAGAACTGTTTTCCTTCTGACCATCTCAGAGAGTTGCTCAGGTGACACAGAATTGGCTTTATCTGCTTGCAACATTAAAGCTCTTTCCCAGCCTGGAGGTACTTGTTACTCTTGCTGCTGGTCAATGAGTAGGTGGGAAGGGTGAGAGGTGTGATCTCATGATTGCAAGCAGTTGGGTGATGGTCTAATGTCTGGGCTTTGGGAGGTGTGGCTGGGAGAAATGATGCTAACTGGCTATCCTGGAGGTCCTCTAAGCAGTGGCAGCACAGGGTGTCTGTAATCTCTTTCAGTCTTGTGACTGCTGCCCATGAATGTGTTGTTGTGTCCCCTGCTTGGCATACTTGGTTTTGGATTTCTTGGATGGCAGGGAGTTCAAAGTAGATAATTCCCCAGTATGGTCTGTTCTGGGAGTTAGTATGGGATGGGTGGTACTTAGACACAGCAGCATTGAGTAAATCTTCAGTCTTAGCAGCTGCCTGCTTTGTGCTCTTCAGTGCTGAGATTGAGGTGATGGGTCAGGCTTGTCCTGTCCATCCTCACCAGTGTTTCCTGCCCTGGATGTTCCTTCTGCCTTTAGGTCAGGCTTTTCTGAAGTAGATATTTGGATAACACCTCTCCATCATGTTCTGTGCTGTGAGATTCACTTGGAATGCTTCAGTGTGGCCTGTGAGAAGTCTGGTTTGTACAGATCCCCCTTCTGAGTTGAAGGGCTAGGTTAGGTGTAGATTTCCTCTGCTTTAGCAGCAAGCAGGATGAGCCTGTCTGGGTGGCACTGCCACACTCCCATCAGCTTGGAGAAAGGGAACCCCAGCTTTCAGAAATCCTTCTGCCTCATCTCTCTGTAACGCAGCCTACAGTCTACCCAGTCTGCCTTGGCACACTGCACCAGCCCACCTCCTGGGGTGGGTGTGCTGCGGTGCTGAATACATGCTGCCTGAGGAGGCTGATGGATGCCCATCCTTTTAATTGATCAGAGATATAATTTAATTATAGCCAGAAGGTTGGACTCATGAGTATTTGTCTGCAAAGCCCAACCTTGGCAATAGGTGCTGTGTTTGAGATTTCTGAGGTATTTGGTGTGACTCTGTGTGATAAGGTGTTGGGGTACCCTATGTGATCTGCCAGCCATGTAAAGAACAAATTTTCTTCTCTCACTGGCTGAGCAAGAAAACATGATGAATCAATGGAGCTGAAAGACAGAAATCTACACTTAAAAGGGGTGGGAGAAGGAGGCATGCCCATCTCCCCTCTGCTAATACCATGCTGTTTGATCAGGAAGTCATGGCATTGGAGATAATCAAGCTCTTTCCTGCAGTGGGCACATTCAGCGTCAGTGCTGGTAACAGGCAGCTGGCCTGACAGCAGGGCTGCCTGCTTGGCCTGTTCTACACTCTTTTGGCAGGTCTGTTCCCATCAGTGGGGTGTGGACCTTCCTGGACAGGGTGCTGAGCTGTGGTGACCAGTGCTGTGAGTAGCCAATGCACTTGCTTACTGTGGCATCTGCCAGTCTCCTGGCAATTTGTAATCTGTTGGCTTTTTTGGTAATAGATTAAAAATGCCAAGAATGACAAGCAAATCCTGTCTGGCCTGCCTGGAAGAATTGTATTGTGTGCTCTGCTAACAGCTAGTGTTTCACATCTGGGTTTTGTGGGTTCTCAAAAGCTAGTTTTGTCACTGGGTTTGTGAGTGGCATGATGATGAAGAGGTAGCCTCCCTGTCCCTGGGAGAGTTGCTATCAGCAGAGATGGACCTATCAAGAGTCATTATTTCCCTTTTTGCTTGTTTTGATGGTTGATTCCTCCACCATTCAGCAGCTGGGAGCCATGAGGGTGTCTTCTGCCCAAGGAAACGAACATCCCCCAGCTTGCCTTGAGTCCCCTTCTTCAGGTCTCCCTGTGCTGGCTGGTCCTTGCTGTCCCAATGCCCTGTGATGTGCATGTTCCTGGGGGCTAATTGACTCCTCCTGCAATATCTAGAGTGTCCCTATGGGGTGTGGTGGCCTGTGCACTACTGACATTTGGGAATCAGTATGGAAGAAATAAAATAATTACTGGTTTGACATGCATCTGAGGATGTGGGGAGCAGGACAACTGTCTGAAATGAGAAGCTATAGTTAGGACTGCTGACAATTGTTCATGTCAATCCATATGGGCCATATGCTTCTAACCAGTCTCCTTGTCTCATTTCCTTCTCTGAAAGGCTTACAGCTGTTTATCCTGCCTCTTCAGTAGGTTTTTTGTTCCTGTATAAAGACTGACAGCTCACAGATGCTGCTTGGAGTCCTGGCTGCATAGCTGGGAAGAAAGACTATGACTGTGATCTTCAAGAGAAGATAAGGTGTAGTGTCTTTGCAGGAGGACTAATTTCTGATGTTTTGAAGTAAGCTTTTTCAGTTTGTTTGTGGTTTGTTTTCTTTTTAAAGCTGAAAATAGTTTGCTGTCTCGTTCACTGCTTCCCCATCACATACTGCCATTAGTGATGGAAGTGAGAAAGAGAAGATTCTGTCAGGAGTGGAACAAGGAAGGAGGGATGGTGGCCCTTAACGTATCTAGTGTTAAGAGGTGTTCAAAATCCAGTCTTGCTGCTATGCTTATAAAATCTGGGTTGAATTTCACAGTGTTGCTTAGGTGTTGGCTTTTTTTCTCTGAAAAAGTCCATCACCTAAATGATAGCAATGCTTGAGATTCACTGTTGCTAGGTCTTCACTTAGTCAGTGTACCATCTCTTCTGTTCTGCACTTCTTGCATTCTGTCTGGAGAAGTAGTTGCAGACTCCTGTAGTGGGGTTAATAATCCAGCCCTGGTCAGGTAAAGAAGGATCTCTAGAGATGCTGATGCATATGTGAGAGTCTTACATCTTATGGATAGATCGATGTTAAAGGGGCATTTGAAAACAGTGAAAGAAGCAGTATGTACCCTCTTCTAGACAAATGAACTGTGTATTGCAAGGGAGATGGACTTAATATGATGAAGTAATTGGCTGTGTTGAGTTGGCTTGAATGACAAGTTGAAGCAGTAACAAAACTATCAGTATGTTTATGTTTAATTTTGGGTTCATTTGGGTGCTGAGAGCAGACAAAACATCTCTGCTCTTAGTGGGTTGGTTGCCTGTTTGCTGTGAACCCTAAATAAACAAAACTTCTCTTATTTTCCAATCCTTAGGTTACTTTCGTGGCTCTGCTTTGCCTTTTTTTGCAGTCTCAGCCTCACAAAACAACAAGGTACCAATGGCTGTTGTATTGGTGTCTGATACAGGAAACCTCCTTGTATAGGATCCTGATATGTCCATGGCTGGTGACCATTTTCCTGCCTCATCCTCCCAAGGGTCTCACTGCTGTGCAAGGAACCACAGGTTGGTTCTTCCCCCTGTACAAATTGCACTTGGAGCTGTACTGTTCTCAGCCCATACTATAAATGATATTTTATAAAAGACTGTAGGAAATGGAAAATAAAATAATTCCGATTTGGGTTCTAAAAGAACACTGTTGTTTGGACCAAAATACACAGGATAAGTCTGGCCCTTCCCTGTATTCACTTTTCATAGCCTCCTTTGTTTTTAATTTATATATCTTTTTATTCTAAATTCCTCCCATCCCCAAAATAGAACAGACATCAGCGTTCAAACAAAGGTTGCCAGACATTGGTCTTCTGGATTATAGTGGCATTTTGGCCTGGTTGGAGACTGAGCCCCACCCTAAGTAGGCCTGGATTAAAAATAGCCTTTCTTTTCAGCAGGCTGAAAGCTGTACACAACACATTTGCGCTTTGCCTTCTGGGTCGCTGGCAGACATAGGAAGTCCTTCAGCTATAAAATACATCAGAAAATATGTTTGCTGCTAATTCATCCAACAGTGCTAAGGTGACAAGTGTCAGAGAGGTGTACAGCCAAGTATCTGTTAACTATGTACTTATCGTAGATATTGACTGAGGTTTTAGCCAAGCTTCTTGCAGGACCTGAAAGAGTTGAAAACTGTAGGCCACAAGGCTCTGTAGTCTACTGGCCTGGAACAAGCCCTTGGTCCATCCTTGTTAGTGGAGAGAGTTGGATGGATGGGATGAAGAGGTGTATGGATGTCATATCATTGAGCTTTAGGCTGAAAGGAGTCAAAGCCTTTTTTGATTCCCTAAATGCCTATTTTGACATAGGCGGTTGTTAAGAAAACAGTGGCAGAAGCATTTATGCTTCATTACATGTGATGGTAACATTTTAGTGCAATAGCAAGGTGTCTCACTGGTGGCAGGAGGACCTCGGGGCTCTGCTATCTTGGGGGAATATTTAGGGGTAGAAGATGTTCCTGGATGGGGACATGTTTTCATGAAGGAAGGTCCATCAGACTCACAGGTCATTAGGTGTAGGAAGGAAGGACAGACAGAGCCCTGGCCAGGTGAAGATGAAGGCAGATGCTTCCTACAACTGCTCTGCTACCTGGTTATATGAGCTTGGCAAGGAGTTGAATGAGAAAGGGCATGTGTGCTGCTCCAGTTGCTGGAGGCCATGTATTCAAGGGGAGATAGCAATCCTGGCTGAAAAACACAGCCTTTTATCTTCTTGCCTTCAGGTTGACCTGTGTTTTGATGCCTTGATGCGTTTTGATGTTTTGAACAGCAACATTTTGGGGCTGCACTAGGTATTAGACTGCCAGTTTAAGTGTGTCCCAGCTCAAGTGCTGCAGGGAAGTATGAGGGCCAGGAAACTGCTCCTGGCTTATAGCCTCCAGCTCAGTCCTGTCTGTCCAGACTTGAGCTGCACACTCCTCCCGCTTCTTATATAACACAAAAAAAACCCAAACAAAACATTAAGGGCAAGAGCTTGGCTAGTGTCTCATGTGGTGATTTCACTCCCTCACTGACTATTGGAAAAGCCAAGCCTCAGAACCAAGACTTCTCAGGCAAGTGTGAGTGGTTGGCTGTGGGATAGCAGAAGGTAAGAGTTGAGCGTCTCCTTGCTCTGGGCATCTCTTGTCTTCCTCATGAATATCGACTGTTGATGACTTTTAATTTGTTTTCCGCTGTCCTTGGCCATGATTGTGTGAGGCAGTCAGTTGTTTTGTAGAGTGGTAGCAAATGTACTTGCAGACTCCTGCCCGCTCTGATGGGGAAGGCAGCATGCGGCTCCTCTGGGATGTGAAGTAGGCAGCACTGCCTAGCAATTTAAGCTTCCAGCTTAGCCATAAGCCTCTACGGTTGTTTAGGGCTAGGGTGGGAATAAATGAGCAGAGGAGGGCAGGGAGACTGCCTGTTGCCTGTTCCACTACTGTTTATGACTAGCATGCTCTGTGGGCCTGGAATAGTTCATGTGACCTTGTTAATCAAATGCCTCTCTGAAATGCCTTATTCTCTTCAGTTTTTGTAGACTCTGCCTTGGCCTGCTATGGTGCTGGTTCTTCTATTCTAGACTAGACTGTAAAAAAAAAAAAACAAACCTTAAAAATGTGAAATACTGACTCTTTCCAAACCTTTGTAACAGTCATGAAACTGACTGTAGAAGGATGTTAGAAGGATTCAGTTTCTTCCAAAGCCTAGGAACAGAGCCTTCAGCCTTTGTCTTAACTCCGTTGCATGTTTTTACTTTAGCTGTGAGTTCATATCTCAAATTTTTACAGTGGAAAATCTGACTCCTGCAGTTATGTCTACTACAGACATTTTTTTGCTAGAGGAAACTGATTTTTTTTTTCTTGAAAAAATGCTAGTTAGGCTGCTTTTTTGAATTATATAAATACAGGAACTTAAGGCATTGTGAACTGTTGCCCACAGCAGGGTTAGGTTAAGACAAGGAAAAATCTGCAAAATGCCACTTTGGGAAAAGGCATAAAGAAATTGTTATTCTCTGGGAAATGAAACAGTCTGAATAACATCAGAAGTGCTGCTGTTCTGGATAAGTGTTTCCAGTATCAGCTGTTGAAGGAGACTGTGGTTTGGGGTCATGCTGTGTTTTGCAGGAGGTGTCGGTGACTGCTGGTGCAGAGATGGCTACTCTCTGGCATGCAGTTGGTAATCCTGCCCCTGACCTGGGTCCCGTTAATGCAGCTCCTGCCACAGTTTTATTTGCTAGAACTGCTTCTGTTGCCTTGGCTCCAGATGATGGGGAGACTATTTTGGGGGGGGGAGTGTGGGGCGTGTGGATGGATTTGAATTAATTGCAGAGCTCTAGGGACATCCTCTTGGATTCCCACTGAAATTGTTGTGTCTATTGAGGTGGTGGGAAATAAATCTTAAGAAAAATCCCCTTTGTTTTCCCTTGCTCTTTTTTTTTTTTTTTTTTTTTCCTTTCTTTAAGATAGACATATGAAAGTATTTTGATACTAGAAGGGAAATAGGAGAGCATGTGATTCTGCACTCAATTTGTATATATGGGACTGATTTCTTGCCAATATGTTAGGAATTAAATTAGGGCTCTCCAAACCTCAATGCACAAGATGTTTAAAATGTGGATTGAAGATAACAGAAGCTTCTACCCACGGTGGATTAGATAGGAGGTGATGTGCAGTGTGTTGTTACTGAAACAAGGTTGCACAATCACATGTGTGCCATTTATATCTTCTTCCCTACCTGTTGTGTTTGAATCTGAAAACTACAGCTAAAGTCTTGCTTTTCTGTAGGTTCTTTGTCTCCAAGTATCTTTGCAGCTTGGCATTGCAGGAGCTGGCTTGACAAGCAAGGTGTGAACCTGCTTCTGCATGCAGTAACACTTTGCATTGTTAGAGAACTGAGTGATGCAGTTTGTATCAACATAGAGGGGTGAGGTGAATGTTTTTGCTTCATGAGAGCATCCCATCTCTGATAGACCTATTAGCCTCCAATGGAAACTGGAGACTGGAGCACTTTGGGTTACCATATTTGTAGCAGTATGTGCGTGTCTCTTCCTACATTTAATCAAGGTGGGGTTTTTTTTTGTTAATCTTTGTATTGCTCTTTGCCGCAGCAATGTTGCAAGTATGTGGTACTGTCCCAGCCCTGGCTGCAGGAGACCATGGTGCCAGGACTTCTGCTCAATGGGCTGTATTCAAAATAATAGGGGAGGGGGATTGCTGATCTGCTTCTTTCACTGTCACTCCAATGCTACAAGGTAGAAGCTCTTGCTCTACGTCCACAAATTTTAAGACTGAACTTGTTGCCTTTGACTCTGCCCTGTCAGGGATGGTGGATGAGGTCCCATGTGTTTTCACAGTTGCTGTCCCAGTTTTTCTGGGAGAGTTTAGCACAGCCCCTTCTGGCAGGCAAAACTGCTGGGCGAGCACCAAAGTTCATTCTTAGTGTGTCCAGAACAGCACTAACCAAGGGGATACTTAAATTCAAGTTACCCATCCCTGTAATTGGCATTCATACTTTGTGAAGCAGTGCTTCAGCTGGTTGCTTGCTGAACAGTGTCTGAAAGATCATAAATGCTGGGTCCTTGTTTACGCTGCCATTGCAAGCTTGTGCTCCTTCCCGCTAATCGGCTGTGAAGGGTCTGTAGAGCGTTGTTTGGGTTTGGAGCAGGGCTGTGGTTTTGAGATTCCAGGATGCTGAGTCTCATCCAGGGACAGGCTTGCATGCTCTCCTGCCTTGGAGCCTCTGCAGCAGGATGCTAATGAGTAGGCTGATACTCCAGCCTGTCGCTGTTTTCCTTGGGTTAAACCAGTGTTTGCCTTCTGCTGTAACTGCTGAGCAGCTGCAGTCCTGCAATGGTATACACATTATATATTTATTCCGCTATAAATCCTGTAGTTAAACATTTCCTTGACCCGGCATAGAACAAGGTGCTTGTCTACAGCTGGTCACAGAAATAAAGGAAGGGAGTTCCAAAACAATATTGCAATTAAACTTTTTCTTCCTGAATTCTGCACAAAATGTTTTTACGTCCAAGAATGGATTGTGAGGAGTTTATTTTAGGAAATACACAGGGTGTTGTAGGTGTATGTACAGTTATCCTGTTATGATTGATATTGTAATGACAAGCAGGGACAAGGTTGTCTGCTGTTTTTAAGAACTGTTTCTGAGATAACGTTTTGCAGGAGGTTGATAAAGAAGAAATGGAAATCTGTTTACAAATGTGTTCATGTTTCTCGGTGCTCCTGGAAGTAATAAGCAAGTTTCTGAATCCTCACTTAGGTAGAATTCACCTTTCCTTAAGGAAAGAGAGGGAACTGAGGCTTCTGAAAACTGAAAATATTTTGAATAAGTGGCTTTAATGTTGTCCCTAAACTTTAGCCTGTTTCTTTCTGCACTGTTTGGCTGAGGTATGGCCTAAGCTTTCCTTGGGGACGTGGATGGGAGGTTCTAGTGCAGTGCTGCCCTTCTATTGCCCACCCCTTTGTAACGTTATTGTTGATGTAATTTCCAGCTGGGCTCTT
Source organism: Ceryle rudis (assembly GCA_033439905.1). Classification (NCBI taxonomy): domain Eukaryota; kingdom Metazoa; phylum Chordata; class Aves; order Coraciiformes; family Cerylidae; genus Ceryle; species Ceryle rudis. The sequence continues at coordinate 54,787 of JAAGNO010005681.1, read as the reverse complement.
GCCACTGTTTTATGTAAGCCAAATGCTCAAGAAAAGGCATCATACTCAGACTTCTTGCTGAAAATTTTAAAAAGTTACATTGCTTTCTGCCCAGCTAAGAAACTCCTGGAAGTTACTATGGCTCTCCTGGACACATGGTTATGGCAGTGCCCAACCTACTTTTGTTAGATTCATCAGTAATGGCAAGACTTTTTATTACTCCCTCCTTGCCTCTTCCTTATCTAAGGAGTGCATAACTTTTTTTCTGAGTTATATAGGGTTGTTTTAGTCAGTCCTGTTTCTCTTTATATAGCAATTCAGAAGACAAGGAGGTCTTGGAAAGTCGTGAAACGGAGTAAGATTCTGCCCTGTACTAATGGCCTTGAAACCCCCTGTTATGCAAGGGCCTTGCATAATAAACCAGTACTGGTCAATAATTCACTTGAGTAATTAAGGCTTTGTGCATTGGATTGATATCAGCTTGGCATATAGCAAGGTATTGCGCTTTCTTTCCATGCATTGCCCTTTCATGTGCAACTCTAATATTCTTGATCAGCATTTGGACCTCTTTGGTGTCATCCATGTTGTACCTTGTGGTGTTACTGCTCCCAGCTTATACCTGAACTGCAAAATTGCTTTGTGCCTTCTAGCCAATAGTATGCTTTACAGAAGATTTTCTGTTGAGATCTGAGACAAAAAGACCAGTTAGGGAGGAGGCCAACAAATACAGGCACTAGCTAAATACCAGGAAAAGCTTTAAGGTCCCTTGAGATGAGATTCTGGACCAGTACAACACAGCTGAATTTATAGGCCCGCTTGCACAATGTCATGAGCCATGTGCCAAAATCTTCTACGTCCAGCATCTGGCAGGACATCCAGACGAGATGCCAGTGACTCCTTAAAGATCCTCTTAAGCTGGGCTGGGTGTATGGGCTGCTGCCCGCATTGGTTTGTGACTGTACAGGCTTTGCCTTGACTCCCCAGCGCTGAAACCTTTCTGACAGGCCTGCAAATGAGATGTGTGGGACTGAAGAGCCACCCTGTGGCAGTCTCCCACAGCCTCCCCATTAGCTAGGAGTGGTTTGCAGCAGACTGGTCTTGACAGTGGTCAACAGTTGACTAAACGTCTGTTTGCTGGCTGGAACAGGCTGTGACTGCATTGGTGTAACCCTTTTTTTGCATATAGGTGGAAGACACTAAGCAGTCCTTGACCTCTGGTTCTTCATAACTTCCAATCTTGCAACAGTCCATGGATTTATTTTTTTGAGCCGCATCCTTTTTCCTGTTGTAATCTTATTTTGAAGATTTTTATTAGTAATCTAATACGCTGCTTCTGTAGATGAGTCATTGGTGGTGCTTGGCATTAGAGATAGATAGTTCTTGTTTGCTGTTGACTTTTTAAATCAATATGAAGTACAGCATGTGGCTTTGCTAACAGTATTTATGTTTCGGTATTTGGAAGGTGAGCCTTCTCAGGTAAAAAAGTCTCTCTGAGGTGACTGAAAACTTTGCAAAGCTGTTGAGGCTGCTCAGTCTGCAGAGTATTTATCATTGACAGAAAGTGAAAAAGCTTGTGATGGACATGTATGAAAATATGAACCTCTTGTGAACGAATCTGTACCCCTGTCATTTGTATTGTGGTACAGTGTGCAGCTAAGACTGCTTTTTGGTGTGCCTCAGACTTTTGGTTTTCTGCGTGTCAAAAGACCTTAGTAGAAAGAACAGATTCCTATTAAATTGTAGCTTTTGCAAATTAATCTGAAGGTGAATTCATGAGAATGCAGTCCACATGAATGCTTTACACTTCTCAACTGTAAGTGTGTCTACACTGGATGTTGCCAGAAAATGGATCAGAACAGCTTCCCTGTTAAGAAATCATGGGCAAGCAGTCGCTTGTGTTTGGCAATAGTACAATTTTAGTATAAAACACTTTTTCCTTGAGTAGTGATAAGGTGGGTAGTTGTCTAGAGTATCTTCTTCAGGTGAGCAGAGGATTGTTTCAGCCATGTCAAGGACTAGCTTGGCTGATGGACAGACCTGGCATCTGAGGTGAAAGATGAATTATGTTTGTGTCTGCAAGACCCTCCTACCAGACGTAGTGCCACCCTTTCTCCAGTGGCCTGGTCTGTGGTGTGGCTGAGTTGGTCTAACTGGGGTGCTGTGCAAGGGTGGGTCCCTCTCTGCTCTGCTGATATCTATTTGACCCTACAGGGAGCTAGATGGGGGGACTGAAATGCTGCGGAGGAAGAGAGGGACAGGCTGGCAGCCTGCAGTGTTATCTGCCCTACTTGGGTTCAGTTTACTGTGTGTCTTAGTCAGCTCCTCTTTGCATGCTTTGGTTCTTCATCAGCCTTCACCTTGTGCCATTGTAATCGCCCGAAGAAAACTGTTTTCTTCGGGGCATAATAGGTGATAGGTGCAAGGTGCACATGATGGTGGATTATCTGGAGCTGCAAAACTGGATTAAAAATATTCTCTGGCCCAAGTTATTTCCAGTGGCTTCTGTTTTGGTTCAAAGATGATGTAGCAGAAAGGATGGGAAAGTGCATCATAACTGGTGGTGTCCTGCTCAGGCCTGAGACCTGCCTGTGGGACTGACTGGAGCAAACCCCAACAGTACCACAGACTCTTGCAGCATTTTTGGCTTTGACTTCTGCCCTGGGAAGTGCAGCAGATCTGGCAACTGAGTTCCAGTGAAAGTGCAAAAAGGGTTCCCAGGTCATATTTAGTTGTTTGGTTTGAGTTTTTTTCTCCCATTGCCCTTGATCTTAAGGGAATAATTTGTGATTTTTTTTTTAATTTTTTTTTTTTTCCACATATCCCCTCTCCACACCCACCTTTTGTGTCTTTCAAATTTAATAAAGTGACTCAGTACTAAATATAAAGCCTGCTTCCGGCATCATCTGCCTGTGGCTCATTTCCTGGAGCTGACATCAGTGGAGCCTCTGATTTCCTTATGAAATAGGGAGACATGAGATATCCTTTGCTCAGTGTTCTGGGCATACTTGCTGACTTCTTTGGTGATTGCACGGCTCCCTGCTCTAAGCTGTGAATAACTTGTCAGTTAATTACTAAGCTGAGTGCTGTTGGAGCACCGGGTAAATGGGGCGAGTCCTTGGATCAGTTTTGCACTGCAAAATCGTACTCTAGTTTGCAAGTGTTTTTAAATAAAAACTGACTTTGAGTCCCTACTGCATATGCAAGTTTTCTATTAAATAAGTATGAACCTGACTAATTTCTTGCTTAGTTCCTGATGTCAGGCTTGCTGAAGGAGCTGCTCAGGAAGCTTTTTGGGGGGAAATATAGAGAAGATGGACTTTTACTACTTTTTTAAAAAGAAAAAAAAAAGAGAAATTGTGGATTTAAGGTTGAATGCTTGTTCCTCAGTTGCCACATCCTTCCATAGCTGTTTACATCAATGAACTGTACTTCACATTTGTTTGCAACTGAAGGTGAAGGCAAGAAGCTCATATAACCTCAATTTGTATTAAAAAACACAAGGGAGAGTGCTTCTCTCCATCTGTGCATAATTTCATTAAAATCCTTATCCTCAAAAGAGAATGTGGACAAAACTGGAGGAGAGGAGTATCTGGCACATGGTAAATGGTCACTGTTCCCCGTCCAAAACGGGATTGTGGCTGGCCACTCAGCTTTGTTCTCTAAAGCCCTGGCTCATGAAGTGTGATGTTTTCTTTCTGATGGAGTAGACTATTTAGGTTACCTGGTTTTTCTTCCAGATAGTTACTGTTTTGGCTCTGGCCTCTCTTTTTTTTTTTTTTTTTTTTTTTTTTTTGAGGAAGGGACAGACATACTCCTGAAAATGCTCCATAGACAGCACCAGAGCTGGTAGGGCCTGATAGATGCAAGAGGTTGAGACACCTTTGCTGGTCCTGGAGGAGCTGATGCTGACTGAAGTCTGCTGATGCTCTACTGGCTCTGGGATCTCCTGGGGCCAGTATGGCCCAGCCCTCTGGCATGGGTATGCTGGAAGGGGGCAGGACACCCTACACCCCCTTGGCTAGGTGACAGGGGAGCTGGCTGTATCCCAACAAACTGCTTTTTTAGGCAGAAGCTCGAGGTGCCTGCAGGCAAAACCCTTTCCAAAAATCACTAGGGTTGGTGTAGCGTGCCCAGGGACTCATGCATTGCCACAAGTCTCATTGCTTGTCTTGTACAGCTTCCAATATTAGTGTGGCATCCCTTGGCATTGCTAACTAAGGGTGGAAAAGTCTACTACTGAAGTAAGCAGGAAAGCCTGGTGTCCAGGAGCAGGTAGTTGTCCTCCCCTGGGTGGTGGGACTCACTGGGGGGAGCAGTGGGGCTGCACAGTCCACTGTAGCTGAAGGCCAGCCCATTGGTTATGCTTCCTTCTTCCCTGAAGAGCTTTGCCAGAGGGTGTGCTGTGAGGGCTAGTGGTGAGAGAGACGAGGTGACTCTTGGATTTAACCTCTCTGTTCCCTTGTCACCTGGAAGGCAGTGGCTGCTGCTCCCACAGCCATTGTTGAGTAACCTCTGGAGGGCAAATATGTATTAGTGGCCTCTCAGCGAAACTTGGCAGCTGGAGCTGGGGAGGAGATGCATCCTTGCGCAATGATGCGCTAGAGAGATCCTATCAGTGCTGCAAGTCCTCCTTGTGTGTTTACCTCCATCTCAATGTTCCATGCAGGGGATAGGATATGTCACCTGAGCAAAATAGCTTTTGAGCACTTCAGGCATCTTGTGTTTCCCTAAAAGGCTTTCTTAGAGAGGGAGGAGGAGAAAAATGCATTGGTATACTGGCTTAACCATAAAATTTCCTATTTTGGAAGAACATGGGGAGCTGTGTATGACCAGCTGTGCTCAAGGAAGTGGGCTGGGAGTACCCAGAGAGCTATGTGTCCGCTGCCTGCCATCACCACACCCTGGTGCGGCAAGTTTTGGGCCATGACGCAGAGACGGGTGGTGCTGGCACTGCCAAAGTGCTATTTTAGGCTTGAGTGTAATTGCAGGTTGGACTGATAGGACTGGATTTGGAGTACTCGGAGAGCAGAGTGCTTTTAAACTTGTGGAAAAACTGGCCATCACTGATCCTTTGCAAATGTGGAAGCTGGGTATTTTATGTGCACTGGGTGTGCATCAGTTAAACTTACCCTCATGGTAGAGCTGCTGAGGATGTGTGCTGTCTTCCAATAGTGGGGAGTAATGTCCTTTCCCTTCCCAGCAGAGGGAATGGTAATAGCTTTAGCCCTATAGAGTGCATTGAACTTACCTGAAAATAGAGAAGTAACTAGAGGTTTGAAGACCCATGGACTGGTGGCTTTTAGGGCTCTGTCTCTGCAGTGTCAGTCTGCCACCTGCACACCTGGAAGAGCTGCTTTTCTATCCCAGCAACACAGATGCCAGAGACAAGGAGAGGAGGATTTTCTTTTCCCTCCCAAAAGCAGACATTGCTCCCACAATGGCTCTGCCATTCATAAAAGAACCTAGTCTGGGAGCTGGACTTTGGTACGCTCTCCCCAGGACCTATCAAGCCCCAAAGTCTCAGCACTTCCTAAGCCTTACAGGACAAATTATACTGCACAGGGTGCTCACAAGTAGAGTGAAAAGTGGAGGAACTAAGCTTCCTGAAATAAGTGTCTTCAATTTTGTTACGTTTGTCTGAAGCCTTCGTGGGCTGGACACAGCTATTGGTTTGGATCACAGCAGCCAGATGGGCTCCTTGTACCCAGGGACTGATGTGATGCTGGGGCTGGTTGCTGATGCAAGTCAGAGCAGAGTCAAAGTTGCTCTTCCCCAAAACCTGTCTGATGTGCAAACAACCTGATTTCAGTGGATTGCAAAAGTGTTTTTCAAGCCAGCTTTTCTCCTTTGAAGTTGCAGCTGCAGTTTCTGGGCATAAAAACCTCTATTTTGGTTTCCATTATATTTACCATTCTGAGGAGGCTGGCAGGTTGTGGGGTTGGGGTTGGCATTTTTTTTTCCTTTATGATGTTTGCTTTTTTGGTTTTTTTTTTACACCTCTTTTGAAACTTTACAGCTGGAAGCTGCATTTGCAGGTGATACGCAGGAAATGGGACCAGGTGATGATTCACTTTCCTGGCAGTCATAATTTTTAGAAAGAAACAAAAAACTCCAGTGACCCTATTGGTCATGGATTTTTAATTTTTGGAGCAGTCATGGATTCTTCAAATTTTTCAGTAATTCAAATATTGTGCTTATTAATAAGTAACATATTTTCCTTTTAGCTATGGGAGGGCTCAAACATTATGGACGTAAGAGGAGTAGAAACTGCTGAAATACATGACAACAGTCTGGAAATCTCACAATCTGATTTTATTTGATTCCGCTCCTGTGTGTTGCATCAGCAACAACATAGTACATGATGTTCCTTGTGTCTTCCTGGTTGGTGGTAGATGTCTGTCCATGTTTCATCTAGAGCAGATAGGGATAAACTATTAAGGTAATGCAATATATTACAATATGGACCAGCTCTGAACTCTGTATTTGCCACCCATTCAGACCCCTCTTCTTTGACTAACTGTGGGGTGGAATAGCAAGCAGCATCATCCTTCATTGTGAACTGAAGCCAAATCAGTGTGGATCCTTGTAGTTCTGTTTGTGAGCTTCTTGTAGTTTTAAATACATCCATAAAATAAGTACATAAAAGAAAATACAAGTTCCATGTCACTGTTTGGCTGGACAAGCCAAGAGCTAGCACAGCAAAATATATGTAATTTAAAACACTGAGGAGTTCTTCTTTTAATTAAAAAAAAAAAAAGCCTACTTACCTAAACTGGGTGTTTGGGGGAGGATACTCCATTTGTGATGCTTCGATCCTTCTGTCCCTCAGCCTTTATAATGCATCTTTTTTGCAACATGACTGCATCCTTTCTGTGGCTCTCGGGAAGCGACCTCCCATTTGCTGGGCGGGGATGGTGGGAGGAATGCTGGCTGTCCAGATCCCTGCTGTGGGCGTGGGAGAACCTTCAGCGCTCGGGCCAGCCGAGGGAGCGGTTCTCCTTCCCCGGGAGAAGAGGAGAGGTAAGGGGGTAAGGGTGTCTCCTGCTGCCGGCTGGCCTGAGGATGATGTTCACGCTGCTGGCTGCTGCTTGGGGTTCTGTCTGGCTGCGTGCACAAGCACAAACCAGAGATTGCCTTGCAATGACTTGTTTTGCTTTTATTTTCTTTGCAACATAGTTAGCAATTCTTAATGCTGTAGTGGGGTAAGGGAAATATCTGTAGGCAGAATGAAAAGATTAATTTCAGGTTCAAAAGTATTTTGAATTTGGAATTTATCTGTGCATCTGACTGAGCAGCACATGCAAACAGAGCAGCAGCAAGTGCTGCAACTGTCTTTACATCGCCCAGTATTTAATTTTTTAAGTGAGGACTGAGGGTGTGCCTTCCCAGAAATCTTAGTCTGGGGCATTCTTACCCTATCTCAGTCTGCAGCAGGCTTTGAGAAAGCAAAACTGCTTAAACTTGTATGTTAGTGTTAAATATTTAAACTTTTGCCTTGCAGAAAGTGTGAGGAGTTCCGAGCCCTTTTGGGAAATGACTGTAGGCTGCTGGCTGAGGTGGCTACTTAACTTTTTGGGGTCTTTAGCCCAAAGAAGCTGGGCTCTGAGTGCTGCTCTGCTGTTCTGGTAAAATGGCATGTGGCATCACAGCCTTGCAGGAGTTTGTTTCCAAACGGGAGTTTACCTTGTTTGCTGCATTTCCTGATGAAGGCTGGCTATACTTGATGCTGGAAGCTGGCTTAGACCATCTTCTAATGCCTTAGCAGACACTGCTGGCTAGAACACCTTTATATACCATGTACTTTTAAGTACTGAACTGTAATGCTGATTCTTTGACACTAAAAAACTTAGACTTGACATGTCTGAAAACCTGTAAAACACATCTAGTGTTGCTTCTTCATGTCCTGATTTAGTTTATACTGAATGTGTTGCTCTGAGGTCTTGCTTTAGTTATAGTTTACCCTTACTCTGCTTTTACTCTGCAAAACAACTGTCTGTAAAGAATGATTTCCATAGCTGGAGGACTTTCACACCCTTCTAAAATTCAGAGTAGCCATGAGATAGGTGCACTGTAAACAGCACACAATCTCTTCACCCACTACATCTGTCCTACGGATATCGGGCAGTGGCTGAGCTGCTAAACCAAGTGAGGAGTCATCAGCAAAGCAGCTTGAAGGGACCCAATGAGAAGTTAATAGAAGTTAGTTGGCTGTATCTTGGAGATCCTGCCTGGCCTTGAAGCCTGCTCTTTAGGGTGCATTTTGCAAAAATTATTAATGCTTGTCCAAAATCCAAGAGCCATGGAGTAAAGCTTGCCTGATCCTGGACTAATGACTACTTCCTATTTCTCCTCCCCATATTAAGTTAAATTATAGAGAAGTGTGGGGAACACCCTGCTTTCAGAGTAAACTTGATTTCACTGTCATGGAGACTCCTGGGAGGCAAAGACAGCAGCTCTCCTGCTTTTCTAGCCATTTCATATTAATCTTTGAGATTAGTGTTTCTGCTTTTATTAAGGGTAGGTAGGATCTGTACCATGTTCTACAGAGGTGTTGATTTTACAGTGGTGTTTTTTTTCTATTTCCAAAAGTTGCTACGACAGCTATGTGGCAACACTGATTTATCAGTCTATTGTTGCTTTCTTGCTCTTAATCAAATTTTTTTTTCTTTCCCTTTTTCCCCAAGTGCTTTCTAAACAAGATAAGGGGCATCAGGGGAAGGTTGGAAAAAGATTGTTCTTCTTTTATCAGTAGGTCTTTCTAGTAAGAGATCAGTTAACTGAAATTCCTGGGTTTTAAGAGACTTTTGAAATGGAAATTCAATGCTTAGAGCATGATTTGTAGTTTCTAGTGTTTTGTTTCTTATTTAAGGAAACACTCATTGACACAATTCTCTGAGTGTTTATTATCTGGGCAGTGGTTACCTTGCTGTTGGGTTTTCAGCCCTGGCTGAAAATTTCAGGACACCTCTCTGTACCTTCAGACTGAGAAAGCAGTCTGCAAACTTGCTCCACCAGAGATGTACCTTCTAAAATATTGCACAAAACCCACTCTCCCAAAATTAATTACTGAAACTCCTTGTCCAGCTTACCAGGGATTGGCACCATCACGCTTCGTGTTTGGCTTGCAGGAGCTTGTTTGCTGGCATTGAATAAGCAGTGACTACTGTGTTTTAATTTAGGGATCAGGATTGAATCCCCTGCCAGGGCAGAAGGGAAGTTTAACAGACTAACTATTCTTGCCTTATCATGGCATATTGAATATCAGTTGCTTTATCTGCCAAGCAAAGGCGCTACCTGAGAGCAGAGGCTGGAGGTGCTGGGGGAATGGAGATGGGTTGGGGTTGTGTGGCCTCAAAGTCCTTCAGCCTGTGAAGGGCTTTATCCAGCTGCTGGGGGTCAGGGCATAGGCTGAGGTCTGCAGCTCACCCTTGTAAGGAACTGGGCTCCTTTTGGGCTGAATATTGGGAAACAGACAGACACATGCTTAAAGCATGTTGAGGGTAACCTGCAGGTCTCAGCAAGTGGGTCCAAATAGCTTCAGGGTAAGGAAATTTTCAGTGATTCAGCCTTGTGATCCTCGTCCCTTCTCGCTTATGCAGGCGAGGAACCTGTTGGCTTTCCCACCATCTTTCTGAGAGACCTGTCATAAAATGAGGAATGCTTCATGCCAAGTTTTGCAGTGGGCAGTAAGAGGTGGGTCGTTTCTTGAAGTCATTTATGATTAAGATAAAGAATAAGCAGAAGGAAGTGTTTAATGCTGGTCTTTATTTGGGAGTCTATGCAAGAATAAGAATTACTATCAGCATAAGAATTTCCTGAGAGGCTACCATGCTTTTCCTGAGCTGGAGCCAGGAATTTAAATTAAGCCTTCTGAGTCTCTCAGTCCATCAGCTGACATCTGACCCCCACCCTCCCTCCCTTTTGAAATATTTGATTTTTAATTTTTATATGTATTAACTATTT
>JAAGNO010005681.1:0-44745 GCA_033439905.1 Ceryle rudis | reverse complement strand
TAGAAGGTATATTAAACTGCAGACAGCACCCCCCCCCCCCCCCCCCCACCCCCACCCCCACACGTCCGTTACCACTCCCCCTAGGTTCCCCAGTCCACTCCTCCTCTACCCCGCACTCATTCCATTTCCTCTGACCCCCACCCTCCCCCCCCTTTACCTTCTTGCACTTAAGTTTAAATTATCTCTGAATGTTATTTGCTTTTGCAAGTTCCAAGCAGGATGAGTGTCCAGCCCTTCTTTTCCTGAGAGATCTTGAAAGGATCACCTGTTTCATGTCATACTAATTGGTTAATGGGCAATATTGCTGTTCTGTTTTCATTGATGTGAACAAGCTGCTGATATTCAGAAGTGGGTTAAACCAATCTAGTGGGTTATGATCTCAAATGTGGTCTAATCCTGGAGTAGTTGCTCTTCTTCTAAACCAGGAGGTGTGCCAACATGCAAAGTTTAGGAGAAGTATTTGGCAAAAAGGTTTTCAAGGACTGATTCATTAGTGTCTCAAGCAGTATTTTATTCTGTTTCTACTGTGCCCTGCAGATTATAAGTACTCTATAGATACATGTGGAGTTGGAGCAGTGAGGTGGTCAGTATGCTGTACCTGTGAGTCTGCAGCGCAATGGGTGTGTGTGAGTATATCTGCAAGGTCTAGCAGGCAGCTACTCTCCTTCAAAGACAGCACTGCCCCTGCTTTGACTGTCCATCCAATTTACCTTTCCCTGATCTTCCATGTCAGAGGACTTTTCAGAGGACCATGTAGGTCTGCAGAAAGCTTTCTGTGCTCCCTTCTATTTGAGTCCAAAACCAATTTTATGTTTCTGTCGATGCAGCTTCTTCATAGTAAACACTATATCATGAGAGTAAGCAAGCATACATCTACTTTGCTCTAGGGTTGCATGTCACCACTTAATGTGCATCAGAGACAGCTCTGGACGGAGATATGTTGGAGGGGACTGCACTGAGGAATGGGGAGGCTTCCCCCCCACCATGTGCAGCTGAGAGGCAGTAGAGACATTTGTGTTACTTTCAACTTGTGCTTCCCTCCAGCTTCTGGGAAATTGGTGTCACGTGGCTGATCATCCTCAGCTGCTTGCTGTCTTTCTGTGTTTTACATCTGTGAGAGAGTTATTTGTATACTCAAATCTCTACAAATTAATGTGTCATATCCCTAGCTTCAGTATTCTGGGTGCTGCCCTGTGAAGGATGTAGCTTTTAGCAAGGGGCTGATTCCTATTTGATGCTGTGAGCAGGTTGTTTGCTGATTTTGGGTCTTCTGTGGGTACTAGCTATAGCTTGATTCTGGGTCAGGGTGCTGAACATGCTGACTGTTATCCAGGCCTGGCTGCACCCCAGGAAGTCTCCTTGGTTGTGAAGCAGAGTCAGAGGCATATGAATTGGATGATAGGTCAGCAGTTGTTTTTAATAAGGATTTAAGATGATTGAAATTAGTGAATCTGGTTCTGTCTTGAAGGGAGAGAAGACACTTTGACCAGAGTGCATAAAGTGAAGGATTAGGTTGTCCAGGCTGTCCATGGATGTTGGAGTGACTCTGTCTCTGTTCAGCCCAGATACCTGTTGAGTATCTACCTAAGCACTGCTCAGAAAAAGTCCCTGGCATTGTTCTACCCAGCTCTAGCTAGGAGAAATTGGGTTTTTAATCTGGGCCTGCTGGAGAAAGGTGCACTTCCAGAGGTGGATACCCCATAGAGACATGTCTCTAAATCTAGGGAAAGCCACTGCAAACCAAGTGCAGTGAACAGCTACAGCATCTGTCTCTGCTTCTGATGGATTTCATAGATGATTTTTTTTTATTATTTTTTTTTATTCCCACCCCCCAACAGCAGGGGTGAGCTGTGTAACAACAGGAGCAAAGTTTCACAATTTGCTCCCAGGTGACAAAATAAGTGTAAGCAGGGAGCCTGTCTCTCCCAGCATGACAGTTCCAGGGATTTGAAAGAACATAAAGCAAAACTCACTAATGGGACACTTGCTGATTTAGAGATGCTCCAAAAACACAATCTGGAAGTAATGTCTGTATAGGATTGGGAAGAAGCGAGCCATAAGGTGCTTGTGGAGTTGCTATCTGTGGTCATGTGTCCCTTCCCTGTGATGAAGCAAGTGGCTGTCTAACAACTGGTGGGCTACGCAGCCAGCATGGATGAGTCCAAATGTGTACTGGATGTACTGTGAGTAAGAGCAGTAGCTTGAGGCAGCTGGAGAACTGGGAGGTGGGAGATAGTAAATTCAAACAGCAAGATGATCTTAAAGAAATTAAGTATAAAAATTGAATTTGTAGTTGGTCCTTGACCTGTTGAGGTGAGTTGTTTGGCGCTGTGCATGGACAAGGGAATATGGTTTAATAATGAAATAAAGCTGGGTTTGGGTGGTTGCTTTGCAAGTGTTATAGTCCAGTGCTGTTCATTAGTTAAAGCAATGCAGACCTTCAGAGCAGAGCTGTAGTTTCATTGGTATTGAGCCTGATGTGCATGTTGCTGAGAGCCTCATTGAAGGATAGAGCCACAGCTGAGAGATGCAGCTACTCGGCCAAGTCTGGCACTGCAAAGAAATACCTGCTCAAACTTTGCAAGCCCTTTTCCTCCCAAAGCAGGGAAAACAGCTGAGTCAGTAGGGAGACCACTGTGTTTTGCATGCATGCAAAGAGCAACAGCCAAGTATTTTCCGAGGTACAGTGGTTTGTATCAGTGTCATGCTGTTGGTAAGTTGTTAGACGCCACAGTGGTGCAGTCTTTGCAGATGGGTAGCACGTCCTAATTGCTGCTCTTATCAGAATGGCACCGATCACCCTGTGGAGAGATGACAGTGTGGTGAGGGTCAGGTTTCAGACTGTGCCTCTGACTGGTAACTGTCTGCAAAGTAATTGCCAAATAAAAGTTTATATGCTTCCAGCAGTGTGTTGTTTGCTAATAACACATAACAAATGGGTTGGAAGAATTTGATAAACAGAACATTGTTTGGAGTACACAAACTGATTATGAGGAGGAGAGGATGGATTGAAGAGGATGGATTGCACGATAAGTTTTCACCAAGTCTGTTCACTGCAAGCTTTCTGTTCCCCCTGTTGCTGTCAAGTTTGAAGATGTCTGTAATGCCCAAAAGGCTTTGCTTGGACTGGACCAGAAAAAGGGAGTCAGCAGAGCTGGTGGGTGCACCCAACAATGGGGTGGGGGTATGTATGGTCTCTCCTGCTTTCAAACATTTGCAAATGCAGCATGAGAGCGAAAGCCAGTGTCTGTGGAGGAGGGTTCCTGCAGTGTCAGGAGATCCCCAGAGCATCCTCTTCAGCATCCCAATCAACTGGGAAGGGGTGCAAAGAAAACTCAGGCTTTTGGCCCTCACCCGTGGCTTGTTTCCCTCACTGCTTTGCCCTGTGCAGAATGGCTGACCCAGGCTCCCCCATCATCTCTGGATCTTGAACAGCCATGTCAGCATGGATGTGGTGCTGCTGGCCCTGTGGAAGGGGTCTGTGTGGCAGTAGGGGAGAGACTCTTGCAGCAGAAGGCTAGAAATGATTTTGTGGTCACCAAGATTCGTGCATCTTGCCAAAGGAGCTGAGGAGGGTGAATGGTGCAAGGGGAGCAGGAGAGTGCAGATGGACACACCATTCTTCAGTGTGGCTCTCAGCAGGGCCTAGCCCTACCTGAAAAACAGGGAGGAAGAGGAGGATGAGGTGAGCCACAGGAAGCCTGGGGACCGGATCTTACATCAGCTGAGTCACCAGGATTCCCTCCAAATTAGTGAGGTGGCTGGTCAGTGGAAACCCCACAGGCTCTGGCACTTGCCCTGGGTTGCAGGGGGAACTGAGTGCCTGGCTGTCCAGCCCCATTATTCCTAAAGCATGACTGATATGTGCTGGGTTAGTGGTCAGAGATATGTGGGTTTTGAAGTATTTTTAATTAGCTAATGCTGACTGACTTGCCTTCTCATGTCTGGAGTCTTTGTCATGAAAAGGCAGCAAAAGCACAGGTTCCTCTGAAAAGGGGAATACGTACGGGGTGACTCACTGCTCCAGACTAGGCCTATCTTGCTTTCTGCCTTTTTTTTTTTTTTTTTTTTTCTTTAATCAGATGGAAAAAGTTCATATTAATACCTTTCTGTTGACACTTTCATGTGTCTCTGCATTTGCCTGTTTGAGTAAACAAATTGATGCTGTTAATCAGTCAGTTGCAGAGAAATTAAAACAGGCTGATTCTGTGAGGGATGGAACAGCTTGGTTTTTAAACTAACATGGAGCTGCTAAGAAAGCAAATTCTTCCACCGGGATCAGCAGCGAATTCCAGCTCTGTTTCTGTTGGAAGTGTTCAAGTAGCTCTCAGGAAATATTTGGTTGCTGTGTGCTTTCAAAATTGAATTAATCCTCCAGCTTTCAAGGAGATGTACAAATGCTTGGATGTTCCTTTTCCTCCCCCCCATTTTCTCCCTGATCCTCTGTGCAGGTTGCAGCTTCCAGGGCTTCACCTCTTGGGGAAGAGTCTTGGGGACTTTTTCTCTTGGCTTGAGTGTTTTTAAGTTGCTGTCTGAGCAGTTAATCCACCCAAACGCCCTAGTTAGCTTCTGGCAATTGTGCTGGAAGTGCCGAGTGCCGAAGCAGAGGCATCCCTCCAATGACAGTCCCGGCTGCAGTGGCTGCTCTCCAGGTGGCTTACAGCTGTTAAAACACACGGGCCGGGGCAGCTTTATTTGACCTGCTCGTATTGCAGTTCTGTCTGGAGAGCAAATAAACTAACCCTGATTCAGTGATTGTAGTGTGTTTAGAAGCTATAAAACTTGTTTGCAGAGAAACTTTATACGTCCCCTCTCTGGGAAGGGAGTCAATACTCGAAAACCTGAGATGCACTTAAAGCAGCTCTGATCTGCAGCACAAAGTCGTCAGAGGACAGAAATGGGCTGCACTGTCTGCCAGCCACTCTTCTGGGAAGCTGCTTTTGTGCATGTGTGTTATAGAGCTGCCTTAGCTTTTTTTTTTTTTTTTTTTTCCCCCCGTAGAGTGAGGGATGAAGGCAGGAGCAAAAGGCATCTGGAGTAGGAATTGCTTCCTTATACACTGTTCATGTGTGCATTGCCTGACGTCATCAGGGTTTAAAATGAGTATGGGTTCAGCAGCTCACTTCTGTCTCACCTTTTCCTCTTGTTCTCTCTTCCTTCCACTATAGTGGGTCTTTAAATGTGAGTTTGTCTCCGACTGTTGTTGCCCTGGCAGAGCATTTGCTCATGGTAGGAGTGAGGCGTGAGCTGCGTGGTGCTGCGTCCACAGGGCTTCTAGTGAGGCAGCTGATGTGCGATCCCTATGCCAGTGTGATAAAAAGCCCTTTTATGTCTGTGAAGACAAAGCCTCTTGTTTAAAAATGCAATTGAATGAAAAACATGATTCTGAATGCCCTAGACTCAGCTATTAAAAACAAACAAACAAAAAAAAAAAACCCCTCACACCAAAAAACTGAAAAGCTTCCCTGTTCCCCAGCCCAGTGTGCCAATGTTGGTCTAATAACTCTCCACTGGAGAGAAAAAAAAAGAAAAACAAACAAAGCAACCAACCAAAACAAACAAAAAAACCCAACAACAACAAACCAAAAAACAACCAAAACTCCACCCCTCTCTAGAACTGCTTTGGGAGTTTATCAGTTCCTGTGAATTTGTTACTTTGTGGCCCGCTAACCTTTTCATACACTGTTCTGTTGTGTAGTAACTTACTTTCCAGTTCCCAGATAGCTGTAACAAGGTCAGGTGTCTGCTTTTTCTTTATTGGTTCAAATTCTCCCCCTCTCCTTGCAATCAGAGAAACAGAAAAGTGAGGAGATATGAAAACTGAGAGGTAAACCTGTTTTATGAACTTACTGACTGAGGTGAACAGCATAGGGGCTGGAATTTTTTTTTTTTAAGTGAAAACCCACACAAACAACTGCAGGGCATATCCAGAGTGGGATTATTTGTCTGATAAAGTCAAACAGGAGTCTTTTTAAAAGCTCTCAGCCTATGGTGATGTTTGCTTCTTGTTTTGGGGTTAAAGATGTTAGAAATAGCATCAGCAAATTAAATTCCAGTGGTTAGGTAATGATGCTTTGGGAAATCCCTTTTAGAGGGAAATCCTCATGGTTTAAAAATGAATTGATGCAAATGAGGATTAGGAAGAGGACAGAACTTGTGTAGGAGGATTGGCTGAATTTTCAGTCTCATAGCTCAGCCTCCCATGCCTGGCAGCTCATGCCTCCTGCCTGCACAGTCAAAACTCTCAGTTCCTGATAGTGTGTTCCCCGTATGTTTCTCCCAGTTGTGAAATCCACCTCCCATAGCACACACTGAACTTGCTCAGAGCTGCCTTTCTTGCTGAGCATCTCCTTTATCCCCTGGAAATAACAGCCGTGTTTTGATGGCCCTGATGCTTGGGCTGCTAGGGCACCTGTGGGAGTAATGCAGGGAAGGGGCTACTTTAGGAAACAAGCTTAGGTCCCAGACTGGGCATCTAGCAGGATGGGCAGCACTGCACACAGCTTTCCTGCATCACACAAGGACCTGTGCAGTAGCATTTTCTTGGTCAACTACCCTAATGTGCAATCTGTGAAAGGGTATAAAAAATTTACTATCGTGCTTTTTTTATTTTCTTCTCTGTTTGTGTGATGCAGCTTTGTTGACATTCCTCCCCCTGCCCTGTTCTTGCAGTACAAGCCCAGTGATGAAGTTGGCCATCTTGCTCTTGGTGGCTTTTACTGACTGTTAAAGATATTGTTGTGTCGTTGGCAGCTCTGCAGATGCTCAGAGGTGGAGTCCTGATGTGCTTTGCTTCATGTCTCTGCAGTGATGCAACTTCTTTTTGACTTTCTCTGCTGCTGGCACCTGTCTGAACTACTTTCCCAGGCTGCCACACCTGCTCATCACTCTCATCTTTAGTCACTTCGTTCTTTCCAGACTGAGTGAAGTGTTACAGAAAATGAATATTTACAGCTACAGGCAAACTTGTGTTCTTAAGCTAACAAGTGCTTGTCTGAGGCTTGCAGCTGCCTTCACAAAAGAGGCTTGCTAATCAGGGTACAGGCGTTTGTGAAACTGAACCTCTTGTTGCTTGAGCAGTGAGCCAGCCCGTTTAGGATCTTGCCTTCTGACAGTCTGTAAACCTGAATTCACCCCTCATGCTTTTGCTTACAGAGGAGGCAGCTGCTGTCTGTTCCCATAGGCAGAGGAGGAACCTTTTATTTCTCAACTTACAGTGAACAAAGTGGGAGCTGGAAAATCTTGGGATGCAAATATAATTTGAAGATGCACAGAGCCTGCCCAGATCCCCACTTTTAAAAGACTCTGAGCTAGAGCTAGCATGCATGTTGGAACATGCTTATCAGTGCTTAGCTTTGTGTTCATGCACAGGGATTGCCCTGTTTTCACTGTTCCATCAATCGCCAATCTCTCTTGGTCATGTTGGCCAAAGTGCCAAGAGGGTATCTGATACTGCTGTCACAAACGTCATTGGGAAGGAGATATGGGCAGGTCACTGGCCTTTTCCCATCTCTATGGTGATACCTCCTGTCCAGGGTGGCTAGGTGGCACCTAATCAGTGCTTGGAGGGTTATAGCAGATAAGTCCAGGAACTGTATGAGTCATCTTTTGTTTCTTAAACGCCAAGCAAATCCGATCAAATCAGAAGTTCTGCATACTTGAGGTTTGAGCATGGCTCATGCCTGCTGTTCCACACTTGCTTGTGGTGTTTCTGCCATGCCTTGCTGAGGAAAATGGAGGGGGTCAGTGGCAGTACAAACAGCCTGTTGCTTACATGGTTTATTGAGGGATTGATTCTAGGGAAACAGGAAGGTGTTTGTTCAACCATTTTTCTTGTAGAAAACCAGACTATGTCCTTTTAGCAGACAGTATGAGGTATACTACTTTGTGCAAAAATACACTTTTCAGGTACTGTTCAGAAGCTTTATTATTTGGGTTTGTAGGTGTGTGCTTTTGGGGGGTGGACAGGCAGAGCATTGACCATTTGTTGCATTAATATTTTAACTCTGGATTATGATTTTGTTTAAAGTGTGAAAAATCCCTGAAGATGTGAGCTTTTCTGACATACAGAACACACTGGTAGTTGCTGCCTTAATGTGTGCAGAACAGCATAACCCATAAAATAAATATACAGAGCTAAATATTAACAAGGCTAGTGGGATTTTTGACTTGTTAACGAGTGCATTTCCCATCTTTGTTTCACACATCTGTTTTCTTAGTGGGAAGAGTAAACATGGCTTCGAGAACTGTAATGACCTTGGTACTGGTTGTTGCTGTACTGCTGTTCAAAACTGCATGAATTTGAATGCAGCCTGGTTTTACACAGTGTCCTTTTTCTCTCTTTAGATACTCCCTAAATTAATGAGATGGCTAACATCATGCAGATCTCCAAAGATGAGCTGGAGGAACTCAAGGAGGCCTTTGCCAAAGTTGGTAAGTCACACTGAGAAGGGCACCTTGCTCCTGTACATTTGAAATGGATTTATCCCACCCCTGTGAACACTGGTGCCAGCAGGATGTGGACAGTCTGCTGCTGCTCTTGTGATCATCTCTGTGCCAAGGAGTCCCTTGTTGCTTCAGGCTTGTCACTTCTAGCCAAGGAGCAAAAAGGAAGGGACATGGGCAGTCTGCCTGTCAGTAAGCACTGGCAGACAGCCTTGCCTTGTTGCTCCAGGGTGGGCTTTGTTGGTTCCTGATGGCAGAAGAAATACCTAAACAGGTATTGCATTACTTTGGCCCAGGCAGCACTTCATGGCTTGCGCAGTACTTGGTTCTGACAACGCTGGTTTTGGCAGATGGGCTGAGCCATGCAGATGGTAAATGTAGGTGCTACATTTCTGGTTTTTGCAGGTGCATTTGAGGCACCGTGTTTCATGAGCTTGTAGGCAAAACTTAATTAGTATCAGTTTACCTGGTCATTATGGAGAAACTTGCTGTGATAATAAAATGCTTTGTGGCTGCACTGCATGTGCATTGCCCTCTGGTGGCTCTGTTTCTTCTCTGGATCTCACCTCCTGAACAACCTGCAATGCTCCAGGCGTTGCACAGCCCAAGGTGCTCCATCTGCCTTCCAGCTTTCTCCCTGTGCTGGCATTGCAGAAGGTTCTGGCAGGTTGCTTCAGAAAGCTGAAACAGGCATAAAACTGACATCATGCATCACGGAGAAAATTGTCATCTTCTGGTTTAGTTTCCTTGTAAGGTTTGATGGAGAAGCAGAGAAAACTCAAGAGAGGGCTGAAACAGGAGCTGTACTGCAGCTCTGTGGACTGAAGTCAGTACGCAGCTGAGGAACCACACCCAGGACTGGAACTGTCTGGGAACAAGTTGCACAAGCGATCAGAGACAGTGTTGCCTTTTCCTAACTGAACATCGGCATTGCTTCAGCACTGGTTATAAAAAGAGTGTTTTAGTTGCCTTGCAGCTGAATCAGGTAACTGCCCTCTAGAAGAGGGTGCCTTTTAAAACTCACTTGCTCTAAATTTGCAATCTGCAGAGAGAAATAAGAATTTCAGACAGCTGATTCTCACAGAGCAGTGTTCCCTGTGGGAACTTGAAGAAAGTTGCATTTTTGGCAGTTCGCTCTCCTGTCTTGCTTGTCCTGAGGCTTCTCCAGTAGGTGGAAGTGAACTGCCACAGAGGGAAATGAGTGACCATCAGGCTTCTCACTGCTTAATGTGCCTCTAAGTGCAAACCTTAATAAGACTGGGA
Organism: Ceryle rudis; assembly: GCA_033439905.1. Taxonomy (NCBI): domain Eukaryota; kingdom Metazoa; phylum Chordata; class Aves; order Coraciiformes; family Cerylidae; genus Ceryle; species Ceryle rudis. Next base: position 35,037 of record JAAGNO010005681.1, on the reverse strand, counting down.
TGCAGGCAGCCCCTTCTGTCTTTGATTAAACTTAGAATTATTCACCTGGCTGGAATGTGGTGGCTTTTCGTCACTAGTGTGTGTGGAAATGATTAAGAATAAGTTGTCTGGCTGCCTTTGTGCTGGAAACACGGAAAAACCCGAGTCAAATCCTGGCCTGTTTTACGAAACTAGGAAACCTGCTCACCCTGCGCAGGAGGTGGGTCCCTGTTTGGTTTTAAATTATACAAGCAATGTCAAAACTTAGGTATTATTGGAAAATGTGATAATTAACCTGGATATACCCACAAGTGAGATGGGATATGCTAGTCCTTTTCAGCTGCCTTCTCTTTTGTGTGCTTTAGGCATGGTACTGCCTGCAAGCATTGTTGTGGGACATGACTGTCAGGAGTGTCTTTAATGCTCTCATTCCTTTTATTCTTGCCTAAAGGAGCTGTATTTGCCCTTGGATATAAAACTGGTCACTAATTAGGTGATTGAGTCTCACTGGGAACTTCTAATGCCATCTTAATGCATGTGAAGAAAAGTCGGACTAAGGCTGCTATTTAAAATGAAGCCTTTCTTTCATCTCACAGCTACCTGGAAGACTTGAAATGCAACTGAGAAGCATGGTTATAGCAAAGCTCAACTAGTTGGCTTCTAGAATGTCGTAAAGGAGATGTAGGGAGGTGGAAGCATTTCAAGGGACCGTTTCTGCTCACCAAGATGTGCCCCGCTCCAATGCGTGGCTGAATGGACTTCTGGAGACCTGCTTTAACTCTAGCATGGGGCACATTGCTGCTCTGAATGTGTAGGTTGATGGGACTTCAAAGGTGTGTGTTTGACCAGCTTTTCTGTATCCAGCTGGACCAGATCGAGACATATGGTGATGCTGGAAGGCAGTGACATGTGTTAGTGTGTACTTTGTTGCCACTTGCCTTCCATGCTCCTTAAAGGTATCCCATCTCTCCCATGCAGCTGGTCTGCTGTTCTCTGACAGCCAACAAAAGGAAAGAGTCCTACAGACTACCCCCTGCTTACTAAAAGCAGTCCACAGGTGACAAACTGTGCTTTAAGGTTAGCACTAAAGTCAGCTACAGCTCAGTCAAGCAGCTCCCAACATTTGTAATATTTGTATTGGAAGTGATCCAACTAGTCAACAGCAGCGGGGAAAAAAGCATTCTAACATCTGAAAAAAGTGGAGCATAAAAACTCCCTAGGCTTTGAAGGACCTGAAGGATAGTGGGAGAAGAGCAGGTTTCTCTAAATCTCAGCTGACCTCTGAATTTTTCTATAGAACAGGTGTGTGTATGTATGTAGTTGCCCAACCAGTGGACCTTCACAGGGGAGGCATGCAGAACAGAATCTGCAAACTTGCTCTGTTTATTTGTCTTTCTTGTCCCTGCTTCCATTAGCAGAGATAAGCATCTTTTCTGGAAACACAAAGTACTTAAAAATCCTAACCTTGCTGAACACTGTGTTCAGTGCTGCAAGGTGGTAAAACAATACTCTGAAATGTTGAGCTTAAAGGCAAATAAGGATCTGTGATCCTGCTGGAGTATGTCCTGCTGAGCATATATCCTTAAAAGGAAATGTGTGGGTTACTTTCCCCCCTCTTGCATCCTGTTATTTAAGCTATTTTAAGTACTTGTCAGGAGGAAGCTGAGACAGAGCTTGATTGAAACAGCTTTTGGGTTTTGTTTATTGTGGTTTTGCTGCGCCACCTGCATATGGGCAGAAGATGGTGCCGTACACCACTGCAGTCAGCTTTCCTGGGTTTAGTACACTGGCGTTCATGCATCTTTCAGTAGAAACAGGAAACTTTAGATGTGATGTAGTTTCCTTTCCATCAGGCAGATTATAATTAATCCAAGCTGCAGCTTGTCTGTTAAAAAAAATTTCACTTTCTTCCATTAGTAATTCTGGGCCATACGCTGAAGGACTTCATTGGGATAGCTTCTATTTTGACAGCCTCTTAAGCTGTTGAATAATATCTCAGATTGAGTTAGAGGCATTTTAGACCACCTTCTGTCTGAAGTCTGACCCTGTTGCAGGGCATCCAGCAAGGCACCATATGGTGGGCCTGCAGTAAATGCTGGAAATAATTATGGAACTTGATGGTGCTGCAAAGGTGACTACTTTTGGGTTGGTTTTTTTGTTGGGTTTTGTGTTTTTGGTGGTTTTTTGTTTTTTTTTTGTTTTTTTGTTTTTTTGTTTTTTTTTTATGCTACTACTCTGTACGTTTGACTGTGATGCCAGAGCAGGGCCAGGTGCAGTGTGAAGGGAAGCAGCTGTGTTGTGGAGGCCTCAGGCCTATTTGTCCTGTTTACAGGGTTAGAGGCTTTTTGATGTGTTAAGAGAATAATGGGTCTGTGTTCCACCACATGGTCTATCCCTAGGTAAGATTATCCAACTCTGCTGCCAAGCCAGAACCATGGGCTAGTACATTCACCAGGCTTTAACACTTAAATCTGCTCTTCTATGACCAGGAAATTAAAACTTAAAATGAAATCATCTTGTCTGTCCCCCATAACATCATTATGTGTAAGCTTAGAAAGTGTATGTTAGAGTGAATGCTGAGATGGGTTGAGAACCGACTGAACAGTAGAGCTCAGAGGGTTGTGATCAGGGACACACAGTCCAGTTGATGACATGTAGCTAGCGGTGTTCCCCAGGGGTCAGTACTGGGTCCGGTCTTATTCAGCATCATGAGTGACCTGGATGAAGGGACAGAGTGTACCCTCAGCAAGTTTGCTGATGATATGAAACTGGGAGGAGTGTCTGACACACCAGAAGGCTGCACTGCCATCCAGCTAGATCTGGACAGACTGGAGAGCTGGGCAGAGGGGAACCAAATGAACTTCAACAAGGGCAAGTGTAGAGTCCTGCACCTGGGGAGGAATAACACCATGCACCAGTACAGGTCAGGCTTTGACCTGCTGGAAAGCAGCTCCATGGGGAAGGACCTTGGTGTCCTGGTGGACAATCCATGGGACAGCACCATGCCCTTGTGGCCAAGAAGGGATGTGGGATGCATAAAGAAGAGTGTGTCCAGCAGGTCAAGGGAGGGATGTTCTCTTCCCTCTCTACTCCTCCTCCCCCCTCCTACTCCCCAGGTGGTCCTAGTGAGACCACATCTGGAGTGTTGTGTCCAGTTCTGGTCTCCTCAGTTCAAGAGGGACAGGGAAATACTAGGGAGAGTCCAAGGGAGGCTGCAAGGATGATTAAGGGACTGGAACATTTCTCTTATGAGGAAAGGCTAAGAGACCTGGGGCTGTTTAGGCTGGAGAAGACTGGGAGGGGATCTTATTAACATTTACAAATATCTGAAGGGTGGGTGCCAAGCAGAAGGGGCCAGTCTCTTCTCAGGGGTGCCCTGTGATAGGATGAGGGGTAATAGTCACAAAATGGAACACTGGAAGTTCCACCTCAACATGAGGAGAAACTTCTTCACTGTGAGTGTGACAGGGCCCTGTAACAGGCTGCCCAGAGAGGTTGTGGAGTCTACTTCTTTAGAGACTTTCAAGAACCATCTGGATCTGTTCCTGTGTGGCCTACACTGAGTGATCCTGTGCTGGCAGGGGGGCTCGGCGCAGTGATCTCCAAAGGTCCCTTCCATCCTCTCTACCATTCTAGCATAACAAGTCACTTGGTGTGGGAACTTGCAGTTAAACCAACAGACCTTCCTTGCTTGTAAATTCCACTCTCAAAAGTGTCTGGGACATAGATGCCCCTTTAATCTTTGTAGTAAATCGGTGACTTTTCTTTTTCTATGGAAGAGTTATTCTTACAGGTGGGTGTTTGGGATGATGTGTGAAGCTGGAAAAACTTAGGTCCTGAGACCCAGGGCGTTTGAGTGAGTTAAGGTGCATTACTCAAGAGTGTATCTTGATTATGTGCTGTCTGTCTGAGCCGAGTGCAGAGAGTACCTCTTGCAGAGGCAAGTCATTTTGGAACTAGGCATACCTGGAGGACTGGAAAGATGCTGCTTTGCATGGGTGAATGAAACTCTCAAAATGGGCAGATGTTCACTCAGGCAGCTCAGAAGGCCAACCCTGTCCTAGGATGCATCAAGAGAAGTGTGGCCAGTGGATCAAGAGGGGTGATTCTCACACTTGACTCTGCTCTTGTGGGACCCCACCTCAAATATGGCATCCAGTTCTGGAGTCCCCTTCATAAGAGGGACATGGAGCTGTTGGAATGAGTCCAGAGGAGGGCCACAAAGATGATCCAGGGGCTGGAGCACCTCTGCTATGAGGAGAGGTTGAGGGAGGTGGGATTGTTCAGCCTGGAGAAGACTCCAGAAGGACCTTATAACTGCCTTCCAATACCTGAAGGGATCCTACAGGAAGGCTGGAGAGGGACTCTTCACAAGAGTGTCCAGCAATAGGACAAGGGGAAATGGTTTTAAACTGAGGGGAAAATAGGTTTAGATTGGATCTTAGGAAAAAGTTTTCAGTATGAGGGTGGTGAGACTCTGGAGTAGATTGCCCAGAGGGGCTGTGGATGCTCCCTCTATGGAGTTGTTCAAGGCCAGGTTGGATGAGGCCTTGAGCAACCTGGTCTAGTTGAGAGGTGTCCCTGCCTATGGCAGGGAGGCTGAATTAGATGATCTCTAAGGTCTCTTCCAACCTAAGCCATTCTGTGACTTCCTGATACCTGTCCTGCAGCCAGGTTTGATTTTTCAGGCTGAGATTGAGGTCTGCTGAGCAAGTGTGGATAGACCAGGCAATGGCCTCGGCTAACTCCTCAGCTGCATTTCAAGCAGCGTTTTGAAGTTATGGCTTGTGTTCTGCAAGGAATCCAATATAAATGCAAGGCTGGGGCTTAATTCCTTGAAATATATTGTACCATTAAAAGGTAAGTGGGGCTTCCTATGTAGAACTGGGCTCTAAACAGGTTTAAGCATCCTTTTACCCACGCATTCCTCCACTGTGTTGGAGATGAGGACTTTATAGCTCAATTCTCTGCTGTCTCACCCAGCCAGCTTCATGAAATATCATATAATTTTTTTTCCCTTTTGCTTCTGAATAGGCTCAGCCATGGCACATGCCAGCCAGGTTCAGAAACACTTCTGAATGCTTGAGCTGAACATGTCAAACCAAAACGCAATTTACTAAGTCTGAATCAAAACCACACCACTGAGCCTATCAAGGATACAATATGTATTTTAAAGTCTTATTTTTCTCTGTCCTTTGCCTACTAACATTTGATTAGTTGTAAAACTTAGCTTTTTAGGTGGTAGACTGTTTGAAAGAAGTGATAAACAAGTGTTTCTGGATTTACCTGCTTAATTTGGCAGCATGGCAAAGGATTGTGATAGTTCAGTGAAGCACAGGCTAAAGCTGTGGGTGTTGAGTGTAGGTGTGCTGTGGGTGAAAGCAAAATTTTGTTTCAGGTCCATAGGCCCCAGAGATTAGCTAATCCTTTCTAGACTGATTTTCTACACTGGCTGTGATGCATGGAAAAGATGCATCTTGTAGAGTTAGATTTAGTAATAAGAAAGCTGCAACAGAAGAAGCTGTGATTTATCTAGAGGGGAAATAGTTTGATGATGACGTTTCAGGCTGGACCATTTAATAAAGTTTGCCTTTGTAAACTTTTTGTTTTGTTTTGGTGGGTTTTTTTGTGGGTTTTTTGTTTGTTTGTTTTGGGGGAGGGTTTTTTGGGTTTTTTTGCAATACAGTTCTAAAATTGAAGGCCATACAGCAGCCTGTTGCTATGGTAAATTATTGGCCTAAACCACTTTATTTCATCAGCATTATTGTAAACAATATTTCATAAATTGTTTTACTGTATTTATTATTCCCCTGGAACTGATGCTACTCTATAGTTTGAGAACTATGGACTAGCATGTAGGGGGGACTACAGGTTTGCTCTGTGTTACTTTGGATGTTTGCCACTAAGCATTCGAATTTCACTTTCTTGCTAATTTTGTGTATCTGGAAAATTAGCAAGATTGGAGTGCTAGTGCAGACGTGCTGCTTCCTGGAACATTGCTATGAAAAAGAACCTAAAACACACCACTGACACCTCATTAAAAGTAAATTGACTAAAAAAAAAATTCTAAAAAAGGAGCTATCCTGATTTTTTTTTTTTTTTTTTGAAAGTGTTTCCCTTTAAACATAAGTACTGACCCCAGTGGCTGTGGTGTCAGAGTCTCTCTTGAACAAAACTAAATCCTGGGTATTGGCACAGCTCTTCTGTCATGCAGCCTGGGGAACCAGCAGAAGCCTGCAGTCTGTGAGGGTGTCTGGACAGCAGAAGATGTTGCTTGAGTGGAATTTAACTCTACTGCCATAGCAGGAAAATCCTCCTGTGTAGGATATGGGCAGAAGCGTGGCTGGGTGAAGCCGGGTGGGGCTGAGTGCCTTGCAGCACAGTGTGTTTTTGGAAGCCAGTGGTGAAAAGCTGCGGTAGGCAATGCACTGTCACAGTTTCAGAAGGTCTTAAATTCAGACACTGCTCTTGTTTAGCCTTAAAGGGCTCGGCTGATGTCTTCAGTATGGGCACTGTGTTGACTTTGCAGAGCCTGTGGTTGAATAATGAACGTAAGAGACTGACACATCTCCATCTCCTCAGTCCATCCAAGTATTCCCCACCACCAGCAGTAATCCAGGGTTCGTATCTTCACACAGCCCCAACCCTGAGGAGGAAATGGCAGCTCAGGTATTAACTTCTTGGGGCTGTCTGTACCCCTTGCCTATAGCAAAGGGATTTTAATGTTGCTACTGAGCCAGTAACAGTGCAATATGCCCTGAATCCCTGTCTCTCTGAACATGCTGAAGGGTCATGCTTATGTCTTGGGATGTGAATCTGGTCCATCCAACTGCTCCAAATGCTCTGGTTGCTCCTGGACCCAACTTTACTGAAGCCAGAGTACCAGCTGTGCTGTGAATCATACTGTCTGCTCATCCTGGTGAGCTGAAGAAGGAGGGACCCAGGCTGTGCCTGACCATGGTGGCTGCAAAATCTGATTTGCCTGAAGACTAGGGCTGCTGCATTTGCCCTTTGCATTCATTAGATACAATGTCCCCACAGGAGTTGATGTGAAAAGCTCTAGACTGATGCTAGATTCTTGTTTTCTTTCTTCCCGAATCTAGTAGGCAATATCATCTCACTAAACATGCAGTGCTGCTGTGGCTTGGTGGCTGACTGTCAAAGCAAGTGTCCTTGCAGAGCATTCTTGGGCAACGTTAAAATATCTGGCTGCAATTTTCTATCTGTGATTAAAAACATCATTATCAACATGAGGAAAAAAAATGTAAATGCAGAGCTGACTTAGTGGTTTTGGTTCAGAAAGTAAGAAGTGCTGTGTTTTATTTTGTATTTTTAACTTGCAAAGACAGCTGTAGTTAGATATAAAAAGAAACACTCTGGAGGTCATTTATGAAAATGCATATCCTCTGTTGTGAAACTTTTACACCAGACTTGGTCATGTTTGCCAAGAGCCATCCTGGTCAGCTCTGCTTTGAAGCTGCCATAGCCCAAAGCTGCAAAGATCTTATGGCTTGTGCTGGGCTCCTCTCTGAGGACGTGCCATGTCTATTTATTGTGTGCCTGTGATGCCTGGTATATTCTTGGTGGTGTCCATTGAACAGTGTATTAAGGCATCCTGCTGTGTCCTGTGTGGATCTTGCTTTCAGCAAAGATGAATGCTTTCTACAATGTGGCCCCAAAACTGATATGCTGTGATGGGCTATGCTAGCAGATTCCTCCTTACCTCTATGTCTTGTAGATGTCCCCAATGCACAGGTTGCTCTCCATAAAGCACTTGTGAACATGGGGGCGCTGTTTCTGCCCTGCTGTCTGGGGCTGGCCCTGTCAGTGTACTGGCACATTTCTAAAACCTTCTTTTCCCCCTTCTTGTCCTCAGACCTCAACAGCAATGGGTTCATCTGTGACTATGAGTTGCACGAGCTCTTCAAGGAAGCCAACTTGCCTCTCCCTGGGTACAAAGTGAGAGAGATCATCCAGAAGCTCATGATCAACAGTGACAAGAATAAAGATGGGAAGATTAGTTTTGAAGAGTTTGTCTATGTAAGTGCTATTTCTGAATTTCCAGCTGCCTGGGGGAACCTCTTTTGGACAAAGCTAAGGAAGGGGATAGAAGAAGTTAACATGGCTTCTTAGCCACTTACTCTAATCCTTGGGTTTTTTTTTTTTTCTACAAACTCATCACTTCTGAGCACATCACTGCTATGTAAAAATCATTTCTTTTTACAGATCACTGCATATGATCAGTCTTTTCGGCTGTCAGTGTCTTTAGATTTGAACAGAGGTCGACTGTATTGGTGTTTAAACAGAAAAACAAAAAGAGTCCACGTGCTCTTCCTATATGAGAACTTTTTTGAAGGCCAAAAGACCATTTCCACATGAGTTGACAGCTGGAAAAAAGACTTCCAGTTCTCCAGCTTACAGTATTGATTGGAAGCTACTCTTGTTTTTCCAGACACATAGATGAATGCTTTTTTTTCCCAGTGAAGCTGTATAATTTCCTTTCTCAGTTTAATGGGACAAGTATTTGCTAAAGGCTTGAGAGGGCACTTCAAAAGACTTGGAGATTAGCCCTAGATGTTGATGTAGGAAAATTCAGATATGTTTGTCACCTTAAAAAGGACGAACAGGAGTAAGGAGATGGAAGACAGAGGGTGGGTTGAACCTTCAGCCTTTTTCTGTAGAAAGAGGTCAGAATTAATTAATTTAATTTTTATTTTATTTTTACAAAAGCGCAACACTTCTGAGATACTGGTTCAATATCCATCCCTTCATCCTTTCTATACTCTGATTACTTACTTTTATTACTCTTTCAGCATTATGTGCCCTACATGGAGGGAGCTGTTTTCACATCAACTGTTTTTCTTGATGTTTCTTAATTTATCTTCACCTCCTGTTCCTTAATTGTTTTCAGACCCTCTGAACTTTTGAGTTCGGAGTCAACTAGTAAGTTGGAGTTTGTTTGCAGTTTGTGCACACTTGCATGCTGGGTGCATGTTTCAGCTGTTGATTTGAGCTGGTTCATAACTCTAACTTTGCACTAGGGAGGAAGAAATAAATCTCTTCTGTCACATTTGAAAGGTACCAATGGTCAAGTAAACATGAAATGTGTTAGGGACCACTAAGCTATACAGTAGAAACAATGACTGCTTGTAGGATTTTTACAAACAGAACTGTCACTGTTTTCTGATCTCTTTCTTGGTGCTCTTGAGTTCTGCTGTGCACTTTTTCTGGAGTTCATGGTCCAAGAGATGACGTGAACTTGGAACTGGGGCCAAGTGCCTCATCATTAAAGTGCACATTTTCAAAGAAGGTTTGCAATACCAGTAACTAGTCTAGCAAATTTCAAATAAATCTTTGTCAAAGTCCTTATATTTAAAACCAACCAACCTGAAAACCCAAAGCTTTTGGGCTCTTGAGTCTTAGCTCTACATGATCACTGGAGTGAGCAACACCTCTATGTGCCATCAGATGGTTTAACTGTACTGCAACATCATCCTGACTTTCCATCTTCCCTATGTTTAAGGGACAGGGAAGGTGAGGTGTGACAGCCAACAGGCTATCCCTTTGGTGACACCTCTGCAGCCAGGTGGGCACATCCCCTCCTCTCTTTTTAACAGAAGCTCTTTGTTGTTCTGCTTTACCGTGCTGTTTCAGTACCTTTTTCTGGGTGGTGTTTAGAGAGCCTAAATATGTTTCGTTTTGTTTTCAGTATGGTTGAGATTTAATTTGGTTAAGTTTTGAAGGAGTTACAGTAGACTTTCATGCCCCTGAATGCACTTTTTTTCCTGCTAGTTGCTCAGTTATGTAGGACCTCAGGGCCACTAATAGTAACATATAACTGGTGCAAAAGGCACCAGCAATCCTTCTGTGTTAAAGCATCTCTTCTGCTCTCAAACATGAGGGTATTTTGTAAGTTAGGCCAAGCCTGCTGTTGGGGTAGGGGGTATCTTTACCTGGAGTGCTTGTCGTTACATGTTATTGCAGATTTGACTGCTATACACTTAAAGATAATTTTTTCTTGGTTTGTGGATAAAGTCTTTTGTGTGAACTAAAGTCACAGTCACATGAGCATCTGGCTTATGCAGAAAGGTTAATGCACGACAGCTTCCTCAACTTTGGTCCCTTGAAAACTGTTGCATGTGTACCTGCTCTCAGACTGCAAAGGTTTCACTATTTTTTTTTTTTTTTGTCTTATGGTCTCTTGAAATCTACTTGAAAAGGTAAATGTATGCAAGGTATTTATGCCTAATGCTTCTGTTTCAATAGGCACTTGCAATATGTGTTTGAGAAAGTGGGATGACTGCCCCCGTCCATGTTAAATTTAATACCACTACACCATTGCTGGGCCCTTCACGTTTTCCGATTTTACTACAAGATTTGCTTTAAAGCCAAGAAGAAATAGCTTTGTCTGTGGTCCTTTCATCTTCTGAAGACAAGTTTTTCTTGTCTAACAGAGCACTTTAAATTGTAGATTTTCCAAGAGGTGAAGAGCAGTGATATTGCTAAAACGTTCAGAAAAGCAATTAACAGGAAGGAAGGAATCTGTGCAATCGGCGGTACCTCGGAGCTCTCCAGCGAGGGGACGCAGCATTCTTACTCAGGTATCCCTCTGCCTTTCAGCTTCTCTCTTGAGTGGAGGTTGTATGCCAGAAATAGTAGGTTTCTACTGCCCTGCCATGTTCTTCAATAGCTGAGTGATCTTATGTCAAGGTGAAAGCAGGAGAGAATTAGAGGTTAATGCAATATTAGTAGTGTGTAAAATTACATGTGTGCAAATTTGGTTTGTTAACTGTGCTTGCTCATGAAGTCCTTGTGTCACACTTGAATATAATAAAGTTGTTGAGTAATGAGTAATATCAGGAATGAGGAAATAATCAGGAATATTCTGGTAATTTGAAATGAAAGTCATATTTCTTTAAACTTAGTGTGGTTAATAAAATAGTTTGGTAATGATAGTAGGTCTTTTATTTCCTTTGTATACTGATTTTTTTAGGGCAAATCTTTGTTATGTTGTAAAAGAGCCTATATTAAATTTACAATTGGTTGTCTTAGAGGAAGAAAAATATGCCTTTGTAAACTGGATAAACAAAGCCCTGGAAAATGATCCTGACTGTAGGCACGTTATCCCAATGAACCCAAATACAGATGACCTGTTCAAAGCTGTTGGAGATGGCATTGTGCTATGGTAAGTCATGATGGCTCCTGAATTAAAACCAAACCAAACAAACATGAAAAAAACACAACAAACAAAAAACCAACCAAACAAAAACAAACAAAAACCCAGAAAAAGCACCAACCAAAAACCACACACACCCCCCAGAAAAAAAGAAAAAAAAAAAAAGGAAAAAAAAAACCCAACAAAAACCCCACATCAAAATAACTTCCCAAAACTGTAGTTAGGGGAATTTTCATCCTATTCTAGGCTGGGTTTTGTGACTAGTGTGCGTGCATAATGTTTTGCACATATGAAAAGGGGGTCGGTCACCCAGTCTTTCATTGTCATAACGTGATGCTTCAGCTTTGATGCCAACTTCACAAGCTAGGATCTTTGCCTGGTGTTTTGTTTGGGCTTGAGACTGAGTTTGCTGAAGAGGAGAAGGTACCCTGTGGGAGCAGAAGTTGTCCTGGTGGAAACTCAGCCTAAGCTAGGTAACTTGAGGGAGGACAGATGTATTAAACAGCTCTTTGATGTTTAGACAGATGGTAACTTCTGTGGGAATGTTAGTCACCTAATAAATTCACAAGAAAATGGATTTTCTGGGAATCCTCTTGTTGCTTTTGATAATAGGTGCACTAAGTTAGTAAACTAACTTATTTTGCTTCATGCTGAAAACAGAAGGCATCCAGAGCTGCTAAAGGCCAGCTGCCTTCTATCCATAGAGTTTCCTTTTGTGTTGTTATGGGTTTGGTTTACTTTTCAAATGTAAGTGAAGTAATATAGTGGAGAACTGGATCAGCCTGCAATTTTGGTAACTCTGTAACAGTACACAGAAGAGGTTTAGTAGGCTTCCCATTAGCTTTCATTGGTTGGTTTGTTTGTTTGTTTGGTTTTTTTTTCCTTTCCTTTAGCTTCACATTTTATTTCTATGTTTTAATTATTTCCCTAGTTTCAATTAATTTAGGTCTTCAGGTGAAGACTGAACTGAATAGGAAGTAGCTCATAGTATAAAGTAAAAACTTATGTTTTCTGTTGGCTAAGTCATTGCACTCATGTGCCCCCCACTGAGCTCTCAGTGTTTGTGCTTTTTTTGTGGCAGGTGGGGTTGTTGTGTGGTTTTTTGCTAGCAGTAGTACACCTTTACAACAGGAGGAAACATGTTGTCTTACTAGAATCCACAGTGGATATTAACGGAGCAGTGAGTCTTCACTAGTTCAGTGACTGTGCTGTGAATAATTCATGTGCTCTTTTTGCTCCAACAGCAGAGATCAGGAGTGGCTAGTAACATGTTTAAGGTTTCAGGCTTAGCTATTAGTTACAAATACATTCTTGATAACATAAATATTAACTTCTGATTTACACAACCTTGATTTAAAAAAAAAAAACCCACAACACAAAACTAAAAAACCAAATACACAAAACCAAACAGATCATGAAAGGAAGTGTGCTGTGGTATTGTAATGGTGCATTGAGTTTTGCTGAGATTAAATACTAAACGTTGTTCACATATTTCTTTTTTACCTCCTACCAGCAAAATGATCAATCTTTCTGTTCCGGACACGATTGATGAAAGAGCAATTAACAAGAAGAAGCTTACACCATTCATAATTCAGGTATAATACATTTATATGCTTTTACTGAAACTCATATTGTGATAGAATTAATGAGAACAGCATGGTGGCTCAAGGTATTATTGTGGAACTCTGGAAAGGAGTGAGTTTTATAACTTGCATTTAAATTATAAAAGGCAGTTTTGTACAGCCCATAACTGACAGTGGCTTGGGTACAGTTCAAAGAACAGAAGTGCTAATTTAATGACAAAGTGGATAAAATGGCTGAAATGCTGTGTGCATCTGATACTGCTGTGGTAACTATATACAGCGTTGTCTTTTTAAAACAATGGGTTAATTGACATTTGCTCTCTATTAATCATTTCATAGTATGACAGGTTGTTTTTGTGAGATGCCGGGGTATGTGTGCGTATAACATAATGCTTCTCTAGCCTTATTCTTGTTGATGCCTCTAGATGCAGCTAACTCAGGCTGAAACTAAATACCAGAGGCTGAAATTAAACCCTGGTGTCTAGTTCAATTCTTATTGATTCAGCCTGCTGCCACCACAGCTTTGTTAAAACTTTGTGCAGAGAGTGGCTGGGAGTGTTTCCTCCGAGCTGCTGCTGTTAGAGCAAGGACGAGAGGGAAGTCTCCACTGTCCTGGATGAAAGGCAAAGCAGCATCTCCGCTGGCTGTCCCTCACTTGGCTGTGCTCTTTGTAGGAGAATCTGAACCTGGCGTTGAATTCTGCATCTGCCATCGGGTGTCATGTTGTCAATATTGGTGCAGAGGACTTGAGGGAAGGGAAACCCCACCTGGTCCTTGGGCTTCTCTGGCAGATCATTAAGATTGGCTTGTTCGCTGACATCGAGCTCAGCAGAAATGAAGGTAATTGAAACTATAATGATTATTTCTAAAGCGTGAACACTGCATGGCTTGTGCTGTCTTCTCAAGCCCCATCATTGCTTCTTCCTTACCCTTCTCTCTGCTGAAAGGCAGGTACTCACTCCTGGGTTCACCAGGACATGTGCCAAGCTGAGTGGTCTCCAGCCTGTTTATAGCTGTGAAGCAGGTTCAGGTGGGTGGGTTGTGCCATGCTGGTAACGTGTGTCAGCCTTGGAGAACTGGCTGAACATGAGCCTGTAAGTCAAGATGTATGTTGGCTCAAGCCTTATGGTGTGAATCTGCATGTTGCTTCGTTCTGGGCAGGCTTTCCCGGTGTGCTTCACCCATAGGAAAGTAATAGTGTTAGGGGCTGGCAAAAGCTGCTTGCATTCTTTTAGGATTATAGACAATTGCACATCCTACTTCCACAGGAAAAAAAAAAGGGCGGGGGGTGTGAATGTGTTTGCAGTGACTTGGTTCTCCTAAAATCCTCCTTGCTGCTACTGCCAGTGATGCAACTGATCTCTTGCTTAATTCTTGGCAGTAGGAGAGCTGTGCTGCAGTTCTCCCCCTGTGCACACTTGATCCTGCACAACAGCCTCCAAAATGTAAACTTTTCAAACCGTTCAAAGAGCTCTGTTATTCTCTCATGGGCAGCAGAGCACCCACGTGGATGGAGGGGCTTCAGTGTCTTTTATTTAAGATTCCTAATCATAAAGTGGTAACATTGTTTGGCTTAGTTTGGAAAATTCATGGCAAGGGAAACACTGGCCAGCTGAAAGGGTGTTTAACTTGGTGTTTGGGTTTTTTGGTGGGTGTTTTTTGTTTGGTTGGTTTGGGATTATTTTTTTCTTCTTTTTTTAACAGTGCATATGAAACTGCTTGGAAGCACTTTTTTGTTGAAATAGAAGTATATTGACATTTAGCTTACTGTCATCAGCTTAAAAGACTGTACGTAAAAGAATTTTGTTATACAAGAAAACAGAAAACATTTTTTTTATACACACTTTTCTGGACCAATCATACTCTTGTCTGTGTACCAGACAGCTCAGGAAAATTTGACTAAATCCCAGATTATTTTGACTTAATCAGTAGTTGGTATTGTCCCCCTCTTCTCCCCCTGAAATGCTGCTGCAACTCTTAATTCTTGCATGCAGGTTTCCCTCTTGAAAACTCCTTCCTTCTGCTCACAAGTGGGTTTTTTTGTTTTTGTTTTTGTTTTTTTTTTTCCCTAGCACTGGCTGCCTTACTTCGTGATGGTGAAAATCTGGAGGACCTTATGAAATTATCACCAGAAGAGCTGCTTCTAAGATGGGCCAACTTCCACTTGGAAAATGCAGGCTGGCACAAAATCAATAACTTCAGCTCAGATATCAAGGTACCAAGAGCTCTCCTGGCCTGCATGTGGCCAGGAAAAGGCTGGGAGCCAGCCAAGACCATGTTTGCATGTGTAAATGAGGATTTCATCCAAACAGGACCTTTCGTAACCTTAAGACACTGAGCAGGCTTAGTTAGGGGTTTTATGGATGTTATATTTAAGGTACCACAGTGCTGTTCTCTCTTGCCCTGAGGTTGAGCCCAGTGTTTAACTGCTTCCTCCAGTACTGGTGGGATCCTGCTGCAAAGGTTTTACATTTTTTAATCAAGTAGGAAACTGATATGTTCTTCATCTATCTTTTTCTTGATGCAAATAATTTTCCAAGGTCATACAGCTCTTAGCGTGAAGTGCTTAACTGCATCCCTGTAAGAGCATGATTTCTGCACACTCTTGGCAGGTGAAGGCATTTCATCGAAAATTTAATGAACTGGAGAGAGGAAGCGAAACAAGACCTCTTAGTCTCTTAGATGTCTTAGTCTCTCACCTTAGATGTAAGGGAACATGTCTCTCTTCTCAACACTAGTAAGAAATGGAGGGTGGTGAATCCTGGTCAATGTAGGGTTTTTTTGGACACTGGTCTCAACAAGTTTCTGGAGCTTATTTGCACGGTCAGTGGTTTCAAAGAGGAGAAAGAGGACTAGAGTGGATTCCAGTGGATCCTTGTTAAAGGACTGTTGGGATGGGGAAAAAAAAAAAAAAAGCCCAGTGCCTCCCCTTTGTGTGTGCATACACACTCATACATGCACACACACAGGTACTCCTACTTCAAACTTGAAAATTACTTACAGCTTTAATAGCTCTTGGCTTGTCTGGTGCAACCCACAGGCTGTGAGGATATGCTGAGCTCCTTCTCAGTGCTGAGGATGAAAAGGACTTGTAATGGATGAATAATTACTGCAGCTATTTGTGCCTCCTAGTTTGTGACAATCCCCGGCCTCTCTTCTTTAAGCTATTCTAGCTACTGGGCAGGCACAGGAGAAGACATTCAGACTGCTTATAATTGGCCCTTTTGCCTGAACTTTGTCTTTGAGACATTTTCATCGTTGCTGTAGCAGGAGGAATGGCTGCCTTGTTTAGGGGTTAGGGCTGCCTCGGGGCATCTGGCTGTGGGGGCCATGAGAGTGAGCAGCACAGTGTCACTGCCTCCTCCAGCCATTGAAGAGGAGACTGTGACAACAGAGCTTGCAGCAAAGGCAACTTTCAAACAGTTAAACCCCATAGTTTTAATCTTAAATATTTCTAACCTTTTCCCTTTCTGTTTCCTTTTCTGCTGCCTGGATTTCTGCCGTTATGCTCTCTCTTAAGCTTGCAGATTTTGGTAATTCAGTAAAGGTACATAAGCAATTATGCACAGTGACTTGTTAAAGATGAGCCTGAAATTAATTGTTACGGTGTATTCTCCACTCTGTGGGAGACATGAATTTTATTTTTCATCCATTTCAGGATTCTAGAGCTTATTTCCATCTCCTCAACCAAATTGCACCTAAAGGGCAGAAAGAAGGAGAGCCTCAGATTGATATTAACATGTCAGGTTTCAATGTAAGTATTCAGCTTGTTGAGCCTTCATGCTGTACAACTGTGAACTACCTGTACCTTCTAATTGCCCTATGACATCTAGGTAACCTGGTATCTTAATTTCTAGAGTGTGTAAAGTGTCAGTGGGCATTTGTGCACCTCAGGTATGTAGTAAATGAGTTGTAGTTGCAGGTCTGATCACTACCTGCCAATTAACATAAACAATTCAGAAATCATTTGTGGTTTTTTTCCATTTGGGAGCATGCTGTCTTCTGCTGTTGAACCACCAAGTTCAAAAAGCATAGAAGTTAGAAGGCATATAAAATTGGAAAGCACCATACTAGGTAAACTAGCAAGACAAACCAGGACAATTACATCCACAGCAGCAGGGATTAGTATGCATGCTTCATCCCTTTGTTTCATTACTGACTGATGCCTAACAAAGTCAGGTGGAGTTGGGACTTTACCCCATGTAGCGGCTGGCAGCTTCCCATCTGCTCTGTAGACCAATCTCTTCCATGACAGGTCTTGTCCATTGTATCCCCGGCAGGAAAAGGACGACTTGCGGAGAGCAGAGTACATGCTGCAGCAGGCAGATCGGCTTGGCTGCCGGCAGTTCGTCACACCGGCTGATGTAGTCAGTGGCAATCCCAAACTGAACCTGGCCTTCGTTGCCAACCTGTTCAACAAGTACCCAGCACTTACCAAGCCTGAAAACCAGGACATTGACTGGACTCTACTGGAAGGTGATGGACGTATCAGTCACAAAGTTGGCTGTAGGGAATTATCTCAAGTAAATGCTTGTGCCACAAGAGGCTGTGCCCAGTGGAGATATCTGTATTGAAGTAACAAAGGAATTTGAGGCTTCAGGGCTGCAGTGGTTGTTTACATTGAGGCAGATGAGAAGGGTACTTGACAGCCTGTTCAGCTGCTCCAACCCCAATGTGGAGCCCAAACCCAATACGATCACTGCTAGCAGCCCATCAGTTCCTGTGCTACGGCTGGGAAGTTGGTGTTGCCATTTCCTGCAATGAGCAAGGAACTCATGGCAGAACTGGGATTAGGGCTTTTGCTGCCTGGCTACCAGACAGCAGTTAACTAACACTCATGTGAAAGACCTTCCTGCTACTTTTTCTTGCAGAAAGTGCTAAAGTTATGCTCTTCTGAGGCCTGGAGAAATCAAACTGAAATCTAAAATTAGATATCAGGGTAACCCTATTCTTTTGAAAAAATTACAGCACAAAAAAATACCCTTTTTCTGCTCAAAACCCAAATTGGTGCTGCTTAAAGCTCCTGCCTTGCAAGGTGGAAAACCCTGTGCAGCTTTGAGCTTGCAGAAGTTACATGAACCTGTTTTCTCTCATCTAGGAGAGACGCGTGAGGAAAGGACTTTCCGCAACTGGATGAATTCCCTTGGTGTGAACCCCCATGTTAATCACCTCTATGGGTAAGCATTAGGCTCTTGGGAGAGACCCAACTAGATCAGACTAGAGATGTGCCCACACTGGAGTCCTGCTGTCCACAGTGCTGAGCAAAGAGCTTGAAAAAGGGTGATGGTAGGGAGTGGAAGGTGCTCACTGTACACTCCCTGCAGTCTGTAGCTTAGGGATTTCTGAGACAGCAGTTGTCTAGGTTTTTTTTTTTTCTTCTTCTTTTTAAGGTTGTTGGATTTGCAACAACCCGTAAAGAGTAATAATTATTAATGATGTGACAAAGTCAGAATACATTTAAATGTTCAAACATTAGATTTAATCAATATATTCTACTTTAGTGATCTCCAAGATGCACTGGTAATACTACAACTATATGAAAAGATCAAAGTTCCTGTTGACTGGAATAAGGTTAACAAGCCTCCGTACCCTAAACTTGGAGCAAATATGAAAAAGGTAAGCATTTCAAAAGACTATAAGAAGCTACAGACACTAATAATTCCTATTTGAAGCTTCCAGTCAAGTGAGTGTATTTGCGAGTGATTTTCTGTTTAATGTCTGTTCCTATGTAGCTAGAAAACTGTAACTATGCTGTAGACTTGGGAAAGCATCCAGCTAAATTCTCTCTGGTTGGCATTGGAGGACAGGATCTCAATGACGGAAACCCAACGCTGACACTAGCCTTAGTCTGGCAGTTGATGAGAAGGTAGGACCTGTATTCAAATGTGTAAAAATGGTGAATGCAGTTCACAGTTTGGGAATTCTTTTGAATAAAACCCAAACAAACAAAAACCCCCCAAAAAACGCAAAAAAAGAGAGCACTGCAGCACTGGAACAGGTCACACACAAAATTGTAGAATCTCTGTCCTTTCAGAGATACATCTGGACAAAACTTGGGGCAGAGCTGATCCTGCTGCACAGCAGGCTTCAAAAGAGACCTCCAGAGAACATGCTGGTGGATCTGAACATCCTGCTGACCAGGATCACCTCTCACCTGCTCATTTCTGGTCCACATGCAGAAATACTAAGTGGGAACATTTACACAACTTTTATGTTCTAATTTTTAATTGGAGATTGAGAGAGAAACATTCCAGGACTGCTTTATAACCCCCTTCTGCATTGGAATGAGGTGGAAGGAGAAACTTCATAACAGATAAAGTTGATCTTCCTTTTCTTAGCTGTTTCTTAAGAAAAAGTCTGTGATGATGCAAATACATAATATATAGTTGCATGGTAGCCCCTTATTTGGCATTGGACATCAGAATGGTAACTTGTAAGTTGATCCACATTTTTAGGTAATGTCTTACCTCTATGGAGCAAATGGTGGAACACTGGAACAGTTTAAGCAAGTGTCCTGAGCCCAGGCAATTTTTTGAGTTCATATTAAAGGATTTGAAAAGTTAGAAAGATTAAATGCTTTAATGGAACTCACATGTCAGATAAGATAGGTGATTCTTCCTTTTTACTAAAGGAGTTAAAATAACAGTGCTGAGACACTGAAGACTTTCCAGGCTGCCATGAGCTCACATTGCACCCTGGCTGCACATTCACCAGGGCTTTGCCCAGGCTCTGTACCTAATCTTGTTCTCTCTGACGGTTCTCAGGTACACGCTGAATGTCCTCGAGGACTTGGGTGACGGTCAGAAAGCTAATGATGACATTATAGTCAGCTGGGTAAACCAGACCCTGAAAGAAGCTGGCAAGTCCACCTCCATCCAGAACTTCAAGGTGCAGGTTCCTCTCTTGCATCCAAAAGGAGAGGGGTGCCCAAAAAGTACTTCCTCAGCTGGAGCAACATCAGGGTTATGTATGAAAAGGGTTTAAACAGAACAGGGTTCAGTCTGTGCTGGGAACAAAGTGGCTTCAAATTACCAGACAGGAGACTTGTTAGGACTGACCATGGCAGGGAATAGCAGTAGGGCAAGAGAGCTGATTGGGTGGGGGAGGGGAGGATGGTCACCTCTGGGCAGAGGTGGGGGCTGAGATGCTGACAAGCATAGGGGCTGGAGCTGATAAACATTTGTAGATGCATGATGTTCCTTGGACTCTGGTCACCAGGGCAGACCTACTGCCTGCAGATTGGTTACTGCTTTGCATTTTTCAGAGCAACTCCAGTAAACTGGAGTAATGATCCTGCACTATTGTCAAAGGAGTAGCAGCAGTTTGGTTGGAATAAACCCTGACACTGCTGCTTTGAAATGGCTTGTTTAAAACTTTTGTTGCGTGTTGCAGAACAGATGAATTGAGCTGAGAATGATGCTTTAAAGATAAGACATTCATTTTTTCCCTTGTCTGTCCCTGTATTCTCTAGGACAAGACTATCAGCACAAGCTTGGCAGTTGTGGATTTAATTGATGCTATACAGCCCGGTTGTATCAACTATGACCTTGTAAAGACGGGTCTTCTATCAGAAGATGACAAACAAAATAATGCTAAGTAAGTGTGCTGTCTCAAAAGCTGTTCTGCATTGAAAGAGTACACCTTCTATGCGCTGGCCTTAAGCTGCAAGGGGTTTTGCCACAGTTTATCGTTGTGGTTTTAATACTGTACCTTTTATACAGGCAGCACTTCTTGAAATCTAATTGCTGTCCTTGCCTGCTGGAGGGAGTAGTTGGCTGGCCTGGCTTTATTTGTTGAGTGGAATTTGGAGCAGCCCAAGCAGTTCTTAGCAATGATACTTCTATTTCTCACCAATTTGTGTAGGCATATGAAGTGCTCAGCTGGTGGGTGACTCAGGGTTTTGAAATTGAACCCCTTGTGTGTTTCATGTCTCACTGAATCATCATAGGTTGTCAAGTTTAAAGTATGCCTACTAAAACCTGCCTTTGAATTGTGTGGTCTGCAACTGTTCTGCAGTCGCAGAATGACAGCAGTTTCTTGCACATAATAGTCTTGCTAATGTAAACGTTAGCTGATTACTCCTTAGTTATGCATACTGTCAATTAGCCCTAACAAATAGTAATTACAATTTTTTTTTCTGTTGGCAAAGTGGACTTGACATTCAAAGGTCAATTTCCCTTTAGTGGGGAGAAAAAACCCAGCAAAAGATTAAAAAAAAAAAAAAGAAAAAATTATAAACCAGATCTGGTGTGATTGGACTGTTGCACATCTTGAATCTTAATAAAGAAGATGCGAGGTGAAATTTTGTTGGGATAGGGCAGGAGCTGATTTGTCATTTGTTGAGCAGTCTCGGTGCTCACGCACTCATTTTTCCATGGTGAATAGGTATGCTGTGTCCATGGCAAGAAGAATTGGTGCCAGAGTTTATGCTCTTCCAGAAGATCTTGTGGAAGTGAAACCGAAGATGGTCATGACTGTGTTTGCCTGCTTGATGGGCAGAGGAATGAAGCGGGTATAAAAGGATATGAAAGGATTGATCCATGTAAAGAAAAAAAAACAAAAAAAAACCCAAAAAAACCCCAAAAAAAACCACAAAACAAAAAGAAGACAACAAAATACAGCAAAAACCCAACCTGCCACCCTGGGTGCACGAGTAGCAGATCAGCGGTGACCACATTGAAATGCTGTTGGCCTAGGAACTGTTCAAAGGACTTTGTTTTGCTTTGCAAGACAAACTCTTATCAAAATTCTCAGGGAGAGGAGTTTTAAACAACAGATGTGCTCTTTTCCCAAAGGAAAGTTTAACTTATCAAGAGCTCACAGAAATGCATTCATAAACAGACCTGCATCTTGCGATACTGCTCTGGAGCTGTTTTCATTCCCTTATTTCAGATACTTGGTGTGTGGTTTTTTTTCACCCCTGAGGACTATAGGTTGGTATGAGTTGTAGTGGAAAAAAACCCTGATTTCTATCTGCAATACAGATTAATTTCTATCATAAGATCCAAGCAGTTCGACCACTTCCTTAACTTTGCAAATAAAGCAACAGTACAAGTTAGGACCTGCAGGCCAGCTCATGATGCTAAATGAGTAATGTATAATTTGGAAGATGGATCTTCCTCTGGTATTCTCTGAACATGGTGCTTTTTTATACATCTGTTTTGATTACAACTAAAGCATGGCAGTTTTTTCTCTTGCTCCTTATAAAAAGGGGTGTTTTTTGGCTATTTTGTTTTGGGTTTTGTTTTGGGTTTTTTAAGTTATACGAGAATACCACCATCCTTTGACTTCTTGCAGTAACATGATAATGTTGCTGATGGCATGGTTACATCTGAGAATGGAAGTGAATGCATTTTTGTCTGCGTCTTGGTTCAGTTCTCTGCACCTGGAAAATAATTTTTACAGAAATCTGCATGAAAACTATACATTTTTTATTTAATACGCTGTTGAATATAAAACCATACTACATTGTGGGGAGATTTTGTGCAGGGAAGAGGCAAATGTTATAAACAGCAGGGTTCAATAAACTGAACAGCAAGTGTGCTGGAACATAAACCTATTTTTACAGATAAAAGGAAGTGGTGTCGCCAAAGAAGGAAGATGCTGTTATCCATAAGATTTAATGTTATCTTGCTTTGGCAAGCTGTTTGCTATATTTTGAGATCATATTGCTATTCCAAGCTATTCCAAGTGATGTAATATGGTGGCAAAGCATTAGTTGAAATAAAAACATTTAAATATGCACTTCTGTCCTTATTTATACTGGCTCAGCATGGCCGCCTGTTCTCAGCTGCATTTTGCTTTGCCTTGGTTGATTGTTTTGTTTTGCTCCAGGTATACATAGATTTGCTCCAAGATACCTAGAATCAGGGTGTGCTTGAGGAGCTCTACTTTTTTTTTTTTTTTTTTTTTTTTTAATTGAAATGGGCACTGGCAGTGCAGTTATTCTGCTGGTATGAAGGAGCTCTGTTGCAATGCTATGCACCTGAACAATGTACATGCTTGTGCCTCACCTTTCTTTTTAAAGCAAGGATGAAAAAAAACCCAACAGCAACAAAAACAAAACAAACCCCAGAAAACAACAAACAACAACACCAAAAAACCAAAATAACCCAAACTAAAAATAAGCAACACAAACACCAAAACCCACAAACTAAAAAAACCCAACCAAACAAACAAAAAAAAAAACCAAAAGAACACACTCTTCTTCTTCTGACCTCGTCCTCCACAAGTGACTACTTCAGAAGCAGATCTTGCTGGAAAGTGATTTCTGTTGAAACAGGTGTTACATAGATGATCAGAAGCGCAGGTTAAGACTTGCATGGCTTCCCTTTGTTCCCCTCTTGAGGTTTTTCAGGTAATTCAGTGTAATTGTATTAGGAAAATTTGGGACCTGCACGAGTCTGCTTTGGCAGCATGGTGGGATGATGTTTTTGGCTGTGGGTCCCCCAGGGTGCAGGTAATGCACTGTTGAACGCAGGTTGTGCAGCTGAAGCTCCCACCCAGTGAGAGCTTTTTGGTGGCCAGATGCATGGGTCATCTGTGCAGTAGCAGGCAGTGAATATCTCCAACACAGGAGTGACAGGAAAGCCTGGGACTGGGTCGCATCCAAAGGCAAGTGCTCCAACTATAAACTGCAGTACCGGGACCGTTGCCTCTGGGGTGGGTGGGGCCAGACCTTGCATGTATCATGGTGCCAAGTGAGTTGTTCAGGGGCAGGAGGCCAGGAGGGCATGGGCACAGTGCAGCATGAAGGATGAGGAGTCACTAGCACCTGAAAAACGTTGACATCCATGATGTTAGAGATTACAAGTTTGGGACAGCAGAGAGCAGAGATTCAGATTTTGGGGGTAAATTTTAGCACTTATTTTTTTTATTTGCCTGCCTTGCTTGGTTTGAAAATAGTGGTCAGAGTGATTTGTTGCCTTCTCCTCAGCCCCTTGTCCTTGTTCCTAAATCTTCCATTGCAGCTGGTGCTTCGGGGCTGCAGTGCCCATGTGCCATCTTTCCTCATCTTTTAACAGCCAGAGGCAAATCTACTATTAGGTGCTTGTCCTTCAAAGAGTGTTGAGAGACTGGCCCTGCTGGGAGCACAGCAGGAAGTGCTCCATTAAAAGCAAAGAAAGAACACGGTTATTTGAAGCAGCAGCTGCTTCTGTTCTGTTATGCTTCACATAGGCTTCAGAGATTAAAGTTTATGAGCACTAGTTGAGTCTTAGGGACTTATTTTTCTATGTGTAGGAGATGAAAACAGGGCAGATGAAAGGGAGGAATTTAGTAGGGATCTGGGGAGTGACTGATGCACCTAAGAGGAGATGTGCAGATGTCCTGCCTGCTGCGGGGATCAGGGCCTGGGCTGTGATGGCACAGGCTAGGAGCACTCGCTGCCCAGAGAATGCTGGGACTGTCAGCAAACCCCCTTGGTGGTTTATTGCACGAAGCCTCATGTACAGCCAGCTGTGAACTTTCCACTGGTACATTTTTTTTCATAGGAAAATATGTAAACAAAGCTTCCCCCAGGAAATTGTGTATGTTTTCACTGAAGATGGAGCGATATACCATAAGTAGTTGCATCCATCCCACTGAAACATTAGTCTAGTGGTCTATAGCACTGGCTGGAGGTGCGGCATAATTAAGGTCAAAATTCTTAGACTCTGGAAGTGACCACGTGCATCTTGTCCTTTCTTGCCTCTTTTGCCTCCCGGTACTACGTTAAAGGCAGAAGAAATGGATACTCTGACAGCTACTGAATTTAAAGAATCTTCTCACACTGGATGTATTTAAGAAATAGACTAACTCAAAGAAAAGTTTTGAGGCAAAGCAAAGCAGAGATCTCATGATGAAGGTCCAGGGCAGGCAGGATAAACCCGTGCTCTCTCAAAAGAGAGCCCCAGGCAAGCAAGCTTTCAAAATAGTTTCTGTTTTGTCAAACACTCCTAAAAGTTTCCGACAGGAGTTAGAGATGTAAACTATAGCACATCTCTTTGTTCCTGCGACCTTTTTTGCTCTTTCATATTAAACTATTTGTTTTTATTTGTTCAGTTACTTGATTTTGTTTGTTCAGTTACATGCTTTTGTTCCCAAGATTTTTTTAGCAGTGTCAGCTTTGCTCATGCTGAATTTTTTTTTTTTTTTTAACCAGTCAAGCTTGCTGCTGCCTTTATAAGAGTGCTTGATCTCAAGGATCTCTTTAAATGTCTTCCCAAGCTCAGACTGCATATTCAGGGCCTGTGGTTTTTGATGAGAGTTCTTCCTGTATTCCTTGCAAGTTTCATTTTGTGGGTAAGAAACGTAGCCACCTGTTCCTCCCACTCATGCTGTGTGCAGCTTCACTATTTCTATTGCTGCTTCATCGTAGCGCAGAAGCTTTAGTCACGCTCCTTTTCAGTGTTTAACCAGGTGGTGGCGTAGAAGTGAAAGGAATATTTTCTGCAAGCACCCAGAGAAGACAAAACTCTCCTTCTTTATATTGAAAAATATAAATTGGTGAAAAAAAAAAAAAGGTAAGTTTATAGGGACTTTTAAAAATTGCTGAGGTGGATGATGCCTACTTGGTTTTTACTTCTGCCTTTTTCTATTGCAGGTAGCTAATGGTGTGGAATGAAAAACCAAGAAACTAACTGCACATTTTTTTCCACTACCTCCCCAAGGATGAGGAAAGTGAGGATGACCTTTAAATGTCCCTTTCAACAAAAAACTATTCTATGAGTCTGTAGTAGCTTGAGAAAGGCTGTACCTTTGAACCTGTGCTCCTGAAGCTTGCATGACTTCTCTGCATTGGTGTGCCACCATGGGACGCTTGTTTGCCAATTAACCAAAACTGAGAGGGATATTTGGAGCAGCTGTGCAGAGGATGGTGGGTGAGGAGCAGGGGGGTGATTAGGATGAAGAGGAGAATGTGATCAGTATTTGATCACTGAAGAGGGAGGGGTGGTTTAACATTGGCTCTTATACTGTAAGTGATGTTCATCCCTGGCCATGTGGCTGCTCATGGCTTTGATGCAGCACACAAAATGCAGCACAAAAAAATGGTGAAACAGGAGAAACAAATTGTAAGCAAAAAAATATCAACCATTGAATACTTTGCACATCTTTAATAACAAATCTGATAACTAGGAAGATGCAGTGTGAGTGATTATTTTTGTTTGGTCTCAGTTTACCCCTTAATTGGTACAACAGCAAGTGTTTGTCTTATTCTGCACTCAGTGGCAGGTTTCCCATGTTAAAATGTGCTGGTTGAGTGTCTTCAGCAACAAGCAAAGATTTATTTCTCTCTTACCTATTATCAGCTTGGGATAATTCCTCTAAGGACACAGACAAATGGAGGTTCCATCCAAAGGGAACAGGACAAGCTTGAGAAGTGGGCCCATGTGAACCTCATGAGGTTCAACAAGGCCAAGTACAAGGTCCTGCACCTGGGTCAGGGCAATCGCTGGTATCAATACAGGTTGGGAGGATGAGGGGATTGAAAGCAGCCCTGTGGAGGATTTAGGGGTCCTGGTGGATGAAAAGTTGGACATGAGCTGGCACTTGCAGCCCACAGTGCTGACTTTGTCCTGGGCTACATAACAAGAAGTGTGGCCAGGAGGTGACTCTGCCCCTCTACTCCACTCTGGCGAGACCTCACCTGGGGTACTGTGTCCAGCTCTGGAGTCCTTAGCACAGGAAATACATGAACCTTTTGGAGCAGGTCCAGAGGAGAGCTGAAGAAATGATCAGAGCAGTGCAACACCTCTCCTGTGATGACAAGCTGAGAGAGCTTGGGTTGTTCAACCAGGAGAAGAGCAGGCTCCAGGGAGAACTTATTGTGGCCTTTCAATACTTAAAGGGGGCCTGTAAGAAATATGGGGACAGTCTTTTTAGCAGAACCTGTTGCAACAGGACAAGGTATAATGGTTTTAAAAGAAAAGAAGGTAGATTTAGACTAGATATAAGGAAGGCATTTTTTTATTATTAGGGTGGATAAACACTGGAACATGTTGCCCAGAGAAGTGGTGGATCCCCCTCCCTGGAAACATTCAAGTTCAGGATGAACATTACTCTGAGAAACCTGATGTAGTTGAAGATGTCGGTTGGACTAGATGACCTTTAAAGGTCCCTTTCAACAAAAAACTATTCTATGAGTCTGTAGTAGCTTGAGAAAGGCTGTACCTTTGAACCTGTGCTCCTGAAGCTTGCATGACTTCTCTGCATTGGTGTGCCACCATGGGACGCTTGTTTGCCAATTAACCAAAACTGAGAGGGATATTTGGAGCAGCTGTGCAGAGGATGGTGGGTGAGGAGCAGGGGGGTGATTAGGATGAAGAGGAGAATGTGATCAGTATTTGATCACTGAAGAGGGAGGGGTGGTTTAACATTGGCTCTTATACTGTAAGTGATGTTCATCCCTGGCCATGTGGCTGCTCATGGCTTTGATGCAGCACACAAATGGTATGAGGGCTTTCTAGTGGAGCATCACATAGTCTGCAGCAGGATTTTGGCTGTTTTTAATATACCTGCAGAAATGGAAAATTCCCTTTGGGAAGATGGAGAAAGCTAATCTGTGTGAGGAAGGAAAGAAAGGTGAATACTACTGCAATGGAGGCATCATGATGACCTGTCAGTGTCTCCCAGTAGCTGGAAGGAGGTAGCTCAGGCGTATGGCACTGGTGTGATGCCATGCCAGAGCTCATGAACAAAATGCAGGGCCACAAAACTCATACAGGTCTTCCCTGAGACTAATAAACTCTTTGCAGGGGTAAGTGCAGACCTGTGTTAGCTGAGGCTCAGTACTGTGAGGAGCAGCTGAGTGATAAAATGTTTTACTTGGTGGCATTTTCACCCACTTTGCCAACACTGTCTTAGTATGCTAACAGCAAAGCACCTCATGTGCCAGCTGTAGGAAGCTATTGCTTGTTCACAGAGATGCTGATGGACTGAGCCTTTTCTGTGGACTCCAGACGTGCTGGAACACTTGCAATTTATTCCTCCTTCAGCAGTACTCACAGCATCCCTGGTGCAGGCTGAGCACAGGGAGGCATCTCTTCCCTAAGAGATCACATGTGCCTGTGGTCAGCTGGGAAACAGGAAGGACAGGGGCTGTGGTGGGGCCACACATCCCATCCCACATCACCCAGCACAAGCCCCAGCCCTGAACCTGCTAATGTGAGCTTCTCTGCATGTAAACATTTACATTGAATTCTGATATTAGCATTTCAGGTTTGAGCATTGCTCATGAAAGAAAGCATATATTCCTATATAATAAAATCCTTCTATTTCCATACAAAAACCACCTGTAAGGAAAACCATTTTTCACAAACAAAGAGTGAGAAAATAAGTATATATATTTAATCATTGTCAAAATATGGCTACGGAGATGTTCCATCTTCTCACAAAATACCACGTGTGGTAGAGAAGTGCCAACAGGATGATCTCGCTGGAGAGAGCTAAGGGTCCAGGAGCCATGCTAGTACTGGCCACCCTGCACTTGTCTTCATTTGCAAGCTCAGGTGGCACTGTGCAGTCTGTCAGGTCCCCTGGACCAATGACATTGAGTGTTGTCATGTTGTTAGGGCCCAGGAAGGCACAGTGCAGCCCCTTGATCACTCCCCTGTGTGTTGCAGTCGACTGCCAGAACCAAAGCATCTTGCAGTCACATTTCCACGGGTTGTGGGATAAAAACACATACTTCAGTTTTGGCAGTTCAGCAAACAAGTGGATGGGGAGGGAACTGAGATTGTTCTTGCTTAGGTGAAGGAAGTGCAGCTTGTTTAGGTGTGAGAAAGCAGAGTCTGAGATCAAGGAGATTTGGTTGTTGTTCAGATACAAATTTCTCAAGTTCAGCAGATGTCTGAAAGTGCAGTGGACAGAAGTAATTCTGTTGGCTTCAAGGTGCATGGTCTTGAGCTGGATCAACCCGTCGAAAAGCTGATTAGGCAAATCAGCGATGAAGTTGTGTCCTAAATTTAACATGCCCAGTCTGACAAGCTTTGTAAAAGCACCATTTTGAATGATCCATATCCGATTCTTCCTGAGATTCAGATCGTACAGGGTTTCTAGGTCCTTCAAGGAATCTCTACCAATGGCTTCTATGTGATTGCCCTCCAGGGACAGCCTTGTGAGGCTGGAGAGGTTCTTAAAGGCTTGTGGGATGTACCGCATGTTATTGGAGGCCAAATCGAGTCTTTCTAAAGAAGGCAGATGTGAAAATAGAAGTGGGTGGATTTCAAAGATATTGCAGTGGGACAAATCTAGGCTGATGAGGTTTAATAATCCTCTGAAAGTATTTGCATGCAGGTAGGTGAGGCGTGAGTTCCTGCTGAGGTGCAGCTCTCGAAGCTTGCTAAGAGCGTGGAATGTCCCTGGGGACAGGAAAGTCAGATTGTTTCCATCTAGCCAGAGGCTGTGAAGGAAAGTCAGGTTTCTGAAGGTGTTGGTGGTAAGAATGCGCAAATAATTATTGGAGAGGTTTAGAGAGATGGTGGATGCTGCTATTTCTCCAGGGAGGGCTCTCAATCCAGCTCTGTTACAGTGGATAATCTCTTCACGTGCACATTTGCACATGCTTGGGCATGAATTAGAGATATTCAGACTCAGCCCAGCCTTTGCTGCACAAGTAAATATAAATATAACAACAAAGAACATGATCAGCCACAAGTCAGCCACTGCATCTAATACCTGATGGATAGTAGAGAAGGAGGCAAGAAAAAGAGCAAGTACCTTTTGGATAGGTGAACCGCCAGCATTGCAGGGTTGGTCGGGCTGTGCACAGTGAAAATAAATTATCTGGTTCTTCCTGCTGCAGACCAATGGGGATCAAGTCTTTAGGCAGATAAAAGCTGATTAAGGGCTGCCCTTCTCTGAAGAGCATTATTGAGAGGTAGGGAGATTTCTTGGCTGAGTGTCATGGCCTGACAGTAATTTTTTTCCCACCTCCTGCACCCTGCAAAGATCAGCAGGTAACAGAGTTCTGTTGGGATCTGCCTACGAGTGGCTCCTGCTCCTGGGTTGATCACTATTTTCATGATCTGCTTGGCAATTTGCTCAAAAACCCCTGTGTTTTGAGGGAGGATTTCTGTACTTTTTGCCAGTTAGGGCTTCAGCAAAGGCAGCTGAGAGGGCCTCTGCCATCCGGGTGTGAGATGGGGGCTCTCACCCTGCTGTGGCAGCACACACTGACAGGTGCTCTGGGCTCAGACTGCGATTTAGGTGCCAAAGAAAGCAGAGTTGTGACTGAGCCCTGAGTACAGACAGCCCTGTTGGTGGCTGTGGCTCCTTTGAAGTAAAACAGGAGACTGTCAGGAGCTGTGAAAGCCTCATGCTCCCTGCCAGCTGGAAATGTGAAGGGCAGTGCTGGGTGCTGGTGAAGCTTCTTCTTGGGATAAGCCCTGAGCCACCTGTGAGTGGTTAAAGATGATGCCCATGGGCAAAATGCACAATGCCTCGAGGGCATGCTGCCCTTCCCAGGGCACTGCCTGTCTCTAGCAGGTCTCAAGATGCCACTGAGCATCTGGAGCTGGACTTGGGTCCCTAAAAGCCCATGTCCTTGGGCCCCCTCCCTCGTTTTTATCCTATATCCAGAGTGCAAAGGAAAAAGGCAGCTGAGGGACTGATTGATACACCCAGCAGCCAGGGATCAGCAATCTGCAGGCTGATTATTTTGCTTATGCCAAGAGAACTAGACCTGGGCCTTGCAGCAGGGCAACCAGTGACACGGTTGTTGCTCTTAGGTTTTCTCACTCTTTTAATTTTTGTTTCCCCCCCTCACTTCTCTCTGCTGGAGTTCTCATGTTTTTTATGTATTTGAAGCACCTTCTCTGGCCCACTCCCTTCAGATGCTTTTCATTGCTCTTAATTTCCTGGTCTGTCTCATCTTTTTTCTTCTTCATGCTTTACAGATCTGGGTGTCTTTTCTCCCCCCTGTTCCACCAGCTCTGCCCAAACAGTGGCTAAAAACCCAAATATATGATGTGCCCAATAGTAAGCAGGAATTAGACAAGTTTACAGATCCATTGTTTCCTTGGCAGAAGCAGATTAGGTTTCCTGTGCTGTTTCTCTCTGTTGGCTTCAGATAGTTCTCTTTTTTCATGAAATTTTCAAGCAACAACCCCTCAAAGAACAGCTTCTCCCTAAAATCTTGGCTGGGATGGCTGCATTGTGTAATGGAGACCATCTTCCAGCTGTAAACAGCATCATTTATTTAGTTAGGTTTGCCATAATGTTACTATAGTGTTACAGAGCTTGTCCTGGGAGCCCTGGAGGAAAGAAGCATGTGCTAATCCCCCTATCCAGCCACTCATGTTTAGGGCCATGCAGAAAGTTTTGGTAGGTGAATCTATTTTTCTATATTCCTGGCTCAGCTGGGACTACTACTTTGAGGATATCACTTTGGAGGGATGTCCTGCTTCTGGGATCTCCACAGCTTCCCTTGCCTCCTCCTGCAGCACAGCTGTGAATAACCATTGCTCCACAACTATGCCTGTGCATCCCTGAGAAGAAACAGGTGTCTGCTGATCTCTGTGCAGGATGAGTGAGCGGCTCTGTGTCTGTGTCTCGCCTCTAGCTGAAGTTTTGTATCTCAGACTGAAGAAGATGGATCACTTTTTCTGGTGTCCTTTTAATTCTATGCAAGCTTTATTTCCTGTTGTAATTCCAGCAGTGTTGCTATGTTATAGCCCTTATTTAAGCCCAGTGCTCTCTCTAAATTCTCCTTGATTTCATATTGGAAAATTTCGGAGGCCAAAACTATGCAACTCTTAAAGTTTGTTGCCAAATCTTGCTTAACTGTACTAAAACAAGACCACACAGCTGCAGAATGTCTCCTTGCTTCAGAACCTGTAGGCCCAAGGAAGCCTGTAAGTATCAAAATAACCACATTTTTACACCGTGTCAGGAAGGTTTGAAAATTCCAGCTGCTCCCTGGAATGATTCCACCAAGCATGAGGGGTGGCAGCTGCCTTGCCAGGATTTTGGCTCTGGCTGCTGCATGAGCCACACTTACTGATGGCAGCTCTGGTTGCAGCTGCCCTTAGGGTGGAAGCAGATCAGAGGTATGCCATCAATCAACACCGTGGAGAACTAAACCTTTGCTGAGGGCTGAGTATTGATCCAAGATAATGATCACAGGTGTATCTTGTGTGTGCTCAGTGCTCCTTTGCAAGAAGTGATCAGCACTGACTGTCCAGCTTCAGCTTCCTGAGTATCATTGCTGCCGTCAGCAGTAGCCAGTCACTACCACATCAGATGCTGCAGAGACAAGGTAAAAATGTGGTCCTTGAGAAGAAAAACCACATGACTTTTCCCTCTAGCTACTTTTTTAACAAATACTTTCCTGCTGTGGTCCATTCTGTTATGAGCATCTGCTCCTTGTGCTCCACGTGCAGGGATTTTGGTTGTCTCACTGCATCTGCTAGGAGGGTTTTCTGCATGTAATGTAGTAATGTGTTTTGGCAGAGATGGCTCATCCTTCTGGCTTTAATGGAAAGCCCGAGCCACTCTGGGTCTTCTGTTGAAATGTATTCCACCCATTGCATGACCATGATTGTGTTTCATCTTGACTTCAGTCACTGATTTATCTGACATTTGGGATTTATAGCCCAGCACACCCACTTCAGAAATTGTTTGTAGCTGATGTCAAGAACCTTGCCTAATATTGTAGATTTTAAGGAGTTGTATTCTCTGCAGGTTGAGGTTTGATAAAAGCAGTCCAAATGTCTGCTTTGGGATGGTCTTGCTGGTCTAGTGAGTTAATGGAGCAAGGTTTGCTTTCTTTTAACTTTCTGGTGGGCAAAGGTGGCATAAGCAGAATCACTTAATAACTTTGTAGATTAAAAGAAGGATTAAATATGTTGGAATACACAAGTCTCAGGAATATCCTGCAAAGCTTTATCAGCTGGTGGATCTCTTTTGTGTGTATCTCAACATTTTTTTGGTATGTAAGAGAAATTCCTGATGGAGAAACACTTAAGAAGTGATACATGATGCTTGCAATGAGTATAGTTCAAAACAGAAATGGAAGGAAGATTTTTATTTTTAAAGGATCTCTAGAAAAAGACCTGCTGGGTGTTCTGTAGCTGTATAAAGCAGAGTCCTAGCTTTTCCTAAAAAATCACTTTGAGACCCTAAAAAGCAAGGTGAAGTATGCTCCCACATCCTTTAAATGCTGGGTTATATACAGATATATTAACACTAATAAAGTAGAAGGTAGACGGGAGGGAGCTCTCTCCCACAAGCTGTGGTCATCAGTGTCTTGAGTTCTGCTGCTCATCACAGCAACTGGTCTGTGAGAAGCGAGCAGAAGAAAATTACCTGTGATGAAAAATGGTTCTTTCTGAACGCTGAATGTGGGTTCCCATTGTGATCTGGCTGAGCAGCTCTCATTCGCTGAAATACTTTACTTCATCCACAACAGCATCAGTGGGATTTTGGCTCTATGCCAGTTGTGGGCAAGCCCTGGAACTTGATGGTTTATCTTTATCTGGGGCCATGGCTCAGAGCTGTGCAGCAGTTGGGAGCGGAGCTCTGGCCAAGTCCTGTGGCCTTCATCAAGGCCAGGCAAGCTGCAATGCTCCCCTTGAGAGCAGGCAGCAGTGCCAGGGCGCATATGCACTTGCTGCCTTTAATAGGAATGGGTGCAGCACATTTTCAAAGTCACTTATGTGCTTGTTTTCTTTCCTACTTTTAGCAACTTGTAAAATGCTTACAGCAAATTATTTGAACAAACAATGTCATGGAGGATGACCTCAGTCTTGGCAGTGCTATCGGGTAGACACATCTCATAAAAGAAATGGTTTTGAAAAGTTTTCTGCATGCTGGATGTGAAAAGGGCATCCCTCTTCCCTCCAAACTACCTCTGCCATACTCCAGACACTAAACTGCTTCAAAAACTGACTTTTTCCATCATGGAAGGCCCATTGAATGTGACCAGAGCTCTCTGATACTGTACTCTGATGGGTCCTGGCTTGGTGGCCTTGTGTTCACCACTGTGCTTCTGCAAAGTGGAAAAGCAGACCTTTCCCAGGCCTGGTCAGTGCTTCCACATGAAATGTGGAAGGGCACTGGGATATAGTGTAGTGCTTAGGGATATGGTTTAGTCAAGGTCTTGTCAGTGTTAGGTTAATGATTGGACTAGATGATCTTAAAGGTCTTTTCCAATCTAGGAAATTCTGTGATTCTGTGAAAAAATGGCTCCGGGAGGGTAAGACAAACACTGACCAAAGTCTTCCCTTTAAAAATGATAGTAGTTCTCTCTTCCAGCCAAAACAGTGGATTTGCAGACACCAGTGTCAGAATCGATCATGCTTCAGAGGTATGTGAGTCAGCGTTAAGACCCAGCAAGGTAAGACAAGATACACGGATGCTGTGTGTGAGCAGGACTCACTGCCTCAGCCATTAGTTTTCGACTGGTCACTGCTCACAACTGCTAGCCTCCCTAAGCTGCCTAAAATGGTGTGAGAAAGCAGCCTTCCCTGCAGTAGTGCTCTGGGTCTGGGGAAGGACAAGGCAGATACTCCAATCTTACTTACGAGACTGAGCAATTAATCCCTAAACAAAGCCTTAAATAAACAAATGCAGGAAGGAGGAATGCATATAAAAGTTTATGGAGTGTTGGGGAACTCAGCTGCAGGTGGGATGGCTTCAGGAACATATGCAAAAGGCATCGTGCATGTTTGGCACAATGGAATTCATTTTCCCCCAAACAGTGTGTGGGTGATGGATCCCCAGCTCCTGCCACAAGTCCTGGGACCAGGGAGTCATGGCATCCTGCTGTAAATGAGCACCAAAGGGATCAGAGCCATACTGACATATGTTGGGTTATGCATCCTGGGGAGCATATGTACGAGAGATGTTTTTCCTTCTTGCTTTTTCCAATATGAACAAATCAAACCCATGGATATAGTCTGCCTCTGGATCCCACATTGCTTTGAGGATTTGTCAGACTGGCAAATTTCAACCTCAAGAGATGGTTCTGACAGTCTGCTGACACAATCAAATACACTGTCTGTTTGGCAGTAGTCCACCCCTGACAGCAGCACTTCCCTGCAAAATCCGAGGCCTAGGATTTGGAGTGCATGAATCCTATTTTTATTTTTTTAATTGAACAGTTGATCAGAAGTTGCTACTTGAATTGTGCATGTGTTTTTGTGTAGGTTTGGGTGGGGTTTTTTGTTAGTTTTGGTTTTGTTATTTGGTTGGTTGGTTTTTTTTATATAAACATTTCTAGTGACCTCTTTAAGTGCATGGGCTTAAGGATAGAAAGGCAAACTTGAGTGCTGTATGTGAACATGCAGCAAAATTTCTCGCTTCTCTTGAATTGTGATT